>OMNZ01055758.1:9921-41983 GCA_900303255.1 Lesueurigobius sanzi | reverse complement strand
AAATGCCCAAATTTAGGCTACTATGTTTTAGGTGACAAAATCTAACTAATGAATAGAGCTAGGTTTAAATGTATGGTTTTATTTTGCCATTTTCAGCAGAGAGTAGATTTCTTGTTTAGATTGAGCTGTCAAAAACACAATTGTGCCATTTGTGTAGGTTCTCAGTCGTACAGGAGTTGTCCATCGTAGGCAAAAATTCTTCAGTCTTCATCTGTACTCTGTAGTTGAAGTGTAGGACGTTTCGATCTTAGTCCAAAGATCGTCATCAGCTTAATAGCGACGTGAGCACGCTGTGGGTCTCTTAAGGGTAAACCAGAAGGAGGAGTAACCTCTAAGTTCCTCCTCTTTTGGTGCTAAAAGTAGGAGAACATCTTAGCCTATTCATACTTAATATGGCTCGTTACCTCTGTATTGTCTCACCCTGGGCTAGCTACTACTCTTTTGAGACCCACAGCGTGCTCAAGCCTTTATTAAGCTGATGACGATCTTTGGACTAAGATCGAAACGTGCTACACTTCAACTACAGAGTACAGATGAAGACTGAAGAATTTTTGCCTACAATTGTGCCATGTTTTTGGGAGTTCAAAACTTAACAAATCGGGCTAAGAATTAATTATTGAAATATCTTTCAGTAAAAACTTTCAAAATATTGACAACACTGACATTAGACGTCTGTAGGTGCTAATAAAGTGTAGTAAAGTAATGTTGTCACTTCGATGTGGGGAAAATACATTTTGAGGAAATTTTCTTAGGGCTGCACCATTTTCATAAAAAAAACTAAGTTTGATTTTTCAGACAGAAATTGCGATTCAATTTGGGATTTTAATATTATATATGTTATATATTTTCCATGCAATTCAGTATTGTCTCGGCATGGGACGATATGGACATTATCACAATTTTGTTGGACAAAATGATTACGATTCACAATGTTAATAATTATGTGACTGTAGATTATCTACTTAAAGGCACTATACCGGATTTTTCATACTTTTTTAAAATGACAAATAATGTAAAAGGAAGCGAGTAAAATAAATTGATAGCTGTGGTCCATTCTTAACTTTCCAAACATTTCATAATTTCTGTTTCTGTTTCTTCTTGGAGATGAATTTCTAAGCACATTTCACAACCGGCAGGGTCACTTTTTTGGGTCATTGCCACAGAAATGCTGCCTGCAAACCATGGAATTGACAATAAATGCTTTATATTACGTGCACAGTATCATTTCCACATGTGTTTGAGTTTGCAATATACTAACGGAGGAAAAAACAAATTTCATTCCACAAAATCAGGTATTGTCCCTTTAAGTGATAATAAAAACCACTAAGATCAACTAATCGTGCCTTCTTTTCATCGCAGTGACCAATATTATTCTTTATTGTCACTGCCCTAGTGTCAGCAAAACATACTGCTATTATACATTGCAGTAGTAATTATATTTCAGCTTCATAAGGCTGGCAAAAATAAATAAACCTCAGCCTTTGGGGTTAGGTTATTGCAGTATTTAAAATTGTGATGTTGATTCGATATCGATTCATGTTGCTGCACTATTTCCCTTATACTTCAATGGAGAAACTTTGAATCAGAGCAATAATTAGACACCTTATTGTAAAGATTAGGTCATTTATTTGTTTGTAGGTGAATGTTTCTATGTTAAAATAGACAACTGGCCCAAAACCTGAACATTGAAAATAATAAAGTCTCCCTCACAACTATCTATGTAAAATGAATTGAAAAGATATAAAACCATTAAACTATTGTAACCACAAACTGTACATTTTCTCCTTAATCCAACGACTGTTATCTTGTTTGGTGAAGCTTATTGTCCTTTCAGCACACCCTCCACTGTTTGTAAACCAATCATATGTCAATGACACATGATCAAAAGCCAGTCGGGCCTTAAAGTGATCCTTTATGTCGTGATAAAACACTGACACGAGTCGTGTTCGTTGTGCATGTGCAAAATGCTGTCTTCTCACAGTGTATCTGGCACTCGCTGTGGGACCGTGCACATGTTTTTCAATTATTTCAGGGTTAAAGGTTGAGGAGGCGCTCCGGCCCTGTTGCCCCAGGATCTCAGTTGTTTATGTTATCACTGATGCTTAATACTGTTAACACTATCACACCGGCAGTATCAGAGCACCGGGCTTTTAAAATTACTGCTGAATCTGGCGAATCTGAGGAACCCAATAAATGAAGTTGATTGTTGTGTGCCAGGGATTATTTGTGACTGTTGGTTTAAGGACGCCAGGCAATGACAAGCACACACAGGCCAATGCTTCTTATACTTACACTGTATAATGGGTCTATTAAGCAGAAATAAAACGCTAATTACCATGTAATAGGGCTGAAACAACGAATCAATTAATCGTCAACTAATCGATAATTGAAATAGTAATTCATTTTTAAACTATGTTGTCTATAAAGGCACTGTTTTAAAAAAAATATATATTTTAGCTCTGATTGTTCCAAATATGAGATAAATCTCAGACCATAATCTAATCTAAGCAGAATGAGGACTCTCTCGCTCTCTCACTTTCACAATCCCAGACTGAATTTTAGAGGTTCTTAGCGTTCAAATGAGGAAAGACATGTGGAACTTGTACAAAGAGCATCCTACAGAGATTACCTTTAAGTTTCCTATCAACACGTCCTCAAACGGCCTCACTTTAGCTTCACCTGGCAAAAGGTTTTTAAAAAATACACGGACACCAACCGATTACTCGATTACCTAAAAAATCATTAGTTACAGTCCTAAATCAACAATACTTACTTAACAGATTAATAGATATTAAGTCATTAATGTATTTGTAACTTAATTCTGTGTAAATAATCATATTCACAAATTTGACTGTGCAAGTGTGACTCTGAGTTATTCATGAGTGTTACCAAATTTGCAATTAGTTTATATAAAAAGTGTTGTGCTAATGTACATGTATTTATATGTTGAATGAATTGCAGGTTATTATGTGACAATGAAGACTGTACCTTTACCTGATGCAGATGATGATGATGATATGAGCACCAATGTGTTTATTTGCATATTTATTAATGTTGCTCGCTCGGACCAATTCATTTTTCACGTGGTCCTCACACGGCATAAGTTAGCAGCACACGCTCCCTGCACACTTAAGATGATGCATGGCTCAGGCCGCTCCATAGGTTTCCATGTGTAATATTTATGTTTTCACTACATTAGCATGATGAATGCAGACACTTTTCATTAGAGACAAATGGAAGCTATTCTGACACAATTATGGAAAAAACAATAAGATCGCAGTGTGGGGCGCCGGATGATTGATAATACTGCAGGGGGATTGGGCTTAACCAGGCTCTCCCCGAGGGCTGCTCCCCTGGCATTAGTCAGACAAATCCCTTTGTCAACCTCTCCCCTCCGCCATTTTTATTCATAAGCGTTTGGCCTTAAGAAAGACATCAAACCAAGAATACAACGAGAGGTCAACTTCGTCTTTGCGCAATGTTAACCTCTGCATTGATGAAGCTAATTCACATTTCCTCAGTCCAGCCTACGGGGCCTGAGCGGAGCAGGGGGAGGAGAGCCGCCCTCTGTTTGCGAGTGGTCCCTCCTGACCTGAGCCCCTCCGCATGGGGTTAGTATTGAGAGAGTGCGCTGAAAGGGGGCCAGAGTGAATGTTGTCCCAGCTCATTGAAATGACAAAAGGGGCATATGGTTGTGTGTGTGTTGCGGTATGGTCGTGGCAGACACCATATTCCTGGAGCAGGGTTGCCAGGTGCTGCGTGGACGGACCCACTGAGAGCCGACAAATCATACTCTCATGCAGCGGGTCGGCTTCTGCTCCGCTGCACAGCGGGGGGCTCCGGAGTGAGGCCTTCTTCTCCTCACATAAAGAAAGAATAAGTGTAAGAAGTTCAGTGCAGGCGTCATCTGAGTGAGAAACAGCTGATGAGAAAGTAAAGGGTTTGTATTGGAAGATAATAGTTTGGCACTGATGTTATTACCAATATAGCTCACTTAATGTGCTGATTCTGATTTAGACCCACACACACCTCGAAACTCACACTGGTCTGGAAATAATTCTGAAATGTATGTTGAAATTTAACATGAGTTTTACACAGTGGGATTGGAGGTGCGTGGAAAACTTTTCTCTGCACTTTTAATTTTATTTTAGAAAGGTTATAATGTTCAAATTCCAGGTGGAGGACCTGAACAACATCACAGTATTTCATTAAGTTTTAGCTTCACAGTTTTTGTTGCCATTTGCTGATATTGCAATCACGATAAATACACTGTGCCTCCCTTCAGTGGGCAGCTATTTCCAGCCCAAGCTTGTTTGTCGTCGTAACCAGATTGTCCCTTTAAACGGCGTCAAAACCCCACAGAGAACATGAGAATGGAGCCGTCCTGATGTACTGCCTCCCTCTATGTGTCATGAATACTCAGCTCCACCCAAATGACTATTCAATACAGTCTGCGGGCTTTAGACGAACGGCCAATCCTCCGCAGCATCTGTTGGGCCCCGGTGCCAGACGCCAGCCTTGTAAGAGGGCCATCGCGGGCTAATTGAAAGACAGAGGCCATCTCTCAAACTAAGCCATTTGTGTGAGTGTGTGTTCAGAGGAGGGGATGATAGAGAGGAGAGAAAGGACACGGAAATAATTGACAAAATATGCTCAGAAAAAGAGAGGAGTGAGTAAAAGACATTCCTCGGAGACAACAGCTGACCCGTCACCGCTTGTTCCCAGGCGGCCATATTGGAAACACCCCTATGGGCATTCAGCACGCACGCCCCGAACCTGCTTCATGTAATTAGACTGGCCTTGTGCTCTTAGCCCATTTTAAAGCATTAGTTACAACACTTCTTTGTGCTGCTGAGGAGCCCATTCACCAGAACATTGGATTTTTGGATCAAGTCATCTATTGATTGTTTCATTTCTTACATTATTTCCTTTGGTGGTTCAATAAATCAGTTTGTTTTTGTAAAGCCCAAAAGCAAAACAGAAGTCCCTCTCTGGGCTTTCCTTTCTCTGGGATTTGATCTAACAATTACAATAAAAAACAATGAACATTGATATCAATATCAAACAGTGAAACAGACAAGCAAATGTAATGTCCAAATGTCCAACAGTCAACAGTGAGGCAGCAGGCATCGACTATCCTTAAGCCTTCCAGGCAAGGGAAAAGGTTCAACTAAAATGCAAGGAAAAGAGAAACTCAAGGAGAACCAGGTTGAAGGAGTGATCCTTTCACTCCTTCATTGGAATTGGTTGATAGGTTTTTTGGCAAAATTATTATAATTATACTGTTTAGGTATGTTTTGCTGACATTGGGTCTAAAATGGCTTTAGCAGCATGGGAAAAAAATGAAAGAAAGAATTTTGGCAAACATTTGGAGACCAGCCAGGACTCTGAGGTGGGTAGTTTTCCCAGGGTCTTAGAGTGAATGTGACTCAATGTGAAGAATTCATAACTAGACCTGAACATAAGATTCCTAATGCTGTCTTTTCCCTACATTGTCATATTGGAAACATCTCATATTAACTAAAATTAATAAATTCATTTGTAAAGTACTTCATTTGTCTATTATGCTCTATTATGTTTTGACCCATCCTTCGATGGTGCTGGGGCAGTGGGCAGTCGCATGCAAGGGAGCGATTTCCAGACGTGGAGCCAGGCTAATGGTCACCTGTCTGGACCAACCAGGTTGTGTTCACGTTATAGAGTTCTATTTCTTGGATTTGACGGCAGGTGCCAATGCAAATCTGTTTAAGAGAAACAGTTTTTGAAAGAAATTTCCAAAAAGAGAACTGACAATAATTGATCATCATTAGACGATAGTTGGGTGTATTTTTTGTTTCATGTGAATTGGCCCAGGAATTATAGAAATTAGCAATTGCAATTTTAACAGTTACCATAATTACTGATATAGCAATTTCCAGATGCCCTCCACCTCAGTATAAACTATAGACTCATTGGTTTGTTGTGACGTCACATGAATGCGGCCTATTGACCATATTAGGCTGATCTAAGCACCTGTTTGCTCTTGCTCCACAACCTTCTCGCTGTGCAGCAAGTGCCAACCACTCAGCCACCGTGCCACACTCATAACATTATTTTATAAACTTTTGATGATAGTTTATTAAGACAGGGACAATTAATCAACCTGGATCATGGTGTAAAATAGCAGCCGTCAAAACAGCAATATGTTAGTCTGTGAATTAGTAGAATTAGAAGAAGTTTGTACGCCTCATGTTGATAATCCATTTTTATGATCTACAATTTTACAATACACATAATTAGACTGTCCCTGTTATCTTCTTATTTTAAAAAGTGCCAAAAGCTCTTCCTGCTGCACCATCTTGTGTATCTTTGATGCTCCTCCTCCATGTGACTGATCCGATCTGTGCCGACGAATCTCCACCAGTGATGGATATCGAAACAGCGGATAATAAAAGTGCAGCAGCGTTTATAATCCTGACGAAGTATAAGCAACACAAATGCAGATGCGATTTACACTTCTGCCCATAACAAATGAGACTCGGGCCTGTTTCCCGGCTCAAGGTCCCTCCATCCTTCCCTGTATGTCTCTGCGTCACATAAACGCGAGCCTTCACAAATGAAAACTAAAGGATTGCTGTCATAACTCTTCCTGGTTCTCCTCGGGCAGTTTTTATTGCCCAAAGGCGGTGAATAATCCTCTCCATCCTGGCCATCGCGAATAACACAATCCTTCAGCATCACTGCTTACTGTGCTTTATGGTCAAGTGCAGATGAGGAAGAGGAGCATTCAAATGAGCCACTGTGAGAGGCCGCTATACAACAGTGTCATGGAGAGGGCCAGGCTGCGAGCACACACATGTACCAAGCTGTGTGCATCACAACATCCAAATTGATCTTACTGAGGTCGCCCATGTGTTTTAACTTTGTGCTGATCCTGATTTATTATTTTTTGACACAAATTGCTCATGATTTTGTTTGCTAGTTCATTGTTATCGCGATATTCAAAAACATGAATCGAGAATATTACCATTTTTCTCATATACTGGAAGCCCTAATGTGCACCACTTTGCTTATTTAGCCAATTTAGTCTTTTGCATCTCCGTACATAACCTGGCATCAGTAAAAACACCTTACTCTAGCTTCTATGATCTACTGAGACTCGGTGCAGACAAATTGTTATGTCTCTTCTTTTTATCCAGGAGAGGAAACTCGGTACCCAAAGCAATACTACAACTTTTCAGAATAATGTACTGCTGGAGACAAATTCCTGCTCTGGACTGAAAACACGTGGCCTGGATGGTGATATATGGCAATAGCACGCACACTAAATCTAATTGTTTGTGCTCGTTTCTTTTCTGGTGTATTTTATTTTACCTTTACGGTTTCGGCTGCTTCTTCTTCTGCTGCCTTCCTCAGAAGTGTCACGTGATGCTCTGAGGACGTTCTGAGGAAGGCAGCAGAAGAAGAAGCCGAGACTGTAAAGGTAAAACAAAATACACAGGTCTGGCTATAAGAAAAGAAACTAGCATCGTTACTAGAAGACCCTATGAACCTTAGACTTCTAATTGTTTGTGTTCGGCTACATGTGGAATTATGACTATTCTTCATGTCACTGATGATAATAATGAAAGACGAAAAGAAAGTATAAAATGATCTCCAATCGAAATGAATAAAGTTTTGAATTGCTGATGCGCCAAGTACCTTCAGTGGTACAACTACCAAAGTTTGAGAACCACGGACTTAAGCTGGACACACACACGAGGATTTTTAGCCAGATTTTTAGTCTTAGGAGGCGTGGCTCAATAAAAACTTTCTCTCATGGCATGATCTGTGGTGGGACTCCTCGTGTGTGTGTGTGTGTGTCCTCATGTCTGTCCTTAAGTGTGTGTTGTCTTTGCACTGATCTTTAGTCTCAAAAGATTAAACATCCTCTAGTGTGTGGCCACCTTAAGAATATTCAGGTTTTTTTTTTAAATTTGTATTATTATTCATATAGAAGAAGAATAGAACGATGAGCTGTTTCTATTCTCTATTCCAGGGGTGCCCAAAGTGGGGCCCGGGGGACAAATTCGGCCCTCCACTGGGTTTCATTTGGCCCTCGAGATGGTGCTAAGATTGTTAGAGGTATCAAAAAGTGCAAAAATGATCTAACAATAAACTAAATTTTCTTAAAAGCAGATAATTTGACCTTGATTTGAGCAGGAAAATAATATTTTTCTGCATTTACAGAATGTATCAAATTTTCTATTGAATATGGAAGTTAATATTAAATATGTTCTGATTTGTGGCGTTTGTAGCATTAAAAATGTAGTATTTGGGCATTAAAATGGCATTAAAAAGCATTAAATTTGACTTGCTGCTACCTGCATAAACCCTGAACAAGAAAAACATCGTATTAAGCTGAAAATAAAAGTAAATATATTTTGCACTTAAAAATAAGGAAATACATTAAGTTTTACATGCCAAAAAAGAACAAAACTCTTGTTGTATTGACATTTTGTTACTTGGCAAGTCACAATTACACAGTTTCACTTATTAAGATGTATTTTTTGTTAGTGTACTTTGATTAATTTGACTGAATAGATTGCTAGTTACAAAGGACACCTAAACAGCATGTGCTAAGTAGCACAGTTATTAAAGGACATTTATCACAGATCAATCATCATGTATAAACATGATGTATAAACAGTATTGCATTTGGCTCTTCGCTCGCTAATACCGTGTAAAATACTTTGGGAACCCCTGCTCTATTCTTTATTCTATTTGTGTCATATGTTTAGTCTCGCTTTTCTATTTGTTTTTGCTCTATTTTGATTTACAAGATGTTTTATTTTTTTCTATTTTTTTCTATTCATTGTACATAATAACTGTACATTATTATTATTACCTGTTTGCAATTTTTTATCTTGTTTGTGCGTTTCCTAACTATCCGCACCCCTCTGTGTGTTCTCAAGCTGCAATATCTCCATTGTGAGAATAATGAAGTATTATCTAATCTATTTTTTTTAATGTTTTGACTATAGACAATCCAGACCATTTCAACTTCTTTTCCCCCCTCCAACAGATCGACATGCGCTGTTTCAATCTGCTTTCGGTAAATTACAAATGCTTATGTCCAATCTGCTCCAACAACAAGTGAACAGGCCCCAAACCACAGTGCTCTGATGAGGGGCGTGCAGCCAGTGTGCGTCGCCTGCTGCCAAGATCCTGTTCACAGGTACAAGCCACTGTAGCACTGTAGCATGTTAGCACACACTTAGCATTAAAATACCAACCTCAAACTGTTCATTGAGCCAACAGTTCTTTATATTGTCTGTGGGTTTCCATGTCGCGGACTGTGTATTGCATTAGTCCAGCCATAGAGCCATGAAAAGGTTTCTTTAAGGAGAGGAACAGTGCATTAGGCGCCCAGCGTGTGGTAACTTCTTGTGTTTCTGTGTAGACACTGCACCTGTCTTTTCTTTTTGCTTTTTGCTGCATGAAGATTTTATGGTCTGTATTCAGCTCAATTTTTATGTTACATTCAGTTTTATTGTTTGGTGGTTTCTTGATGTATGTTTTCAATCCCTGTATGAAACTTTAAGGGGTATAGCACATAGGCATTCGGAGAGGTGTCAGGTTTTGGTAATGTATAGGATTGTACTGGCAATATTTCCACTTGCATTCTTCATGCTTGTGATTGAATTAGGCTTATACTGTATGTTTGTGAAGATTTAAAAAATCGGATTAGCTGTAAGATATTCCATATAAGACACAGGATTTTAGGTTGATTTGAAAGGTAAACGTTCATATCAGCGCACTTTAAAGAATGTAAACAGGCCATTGTAGTCAAGTGGTTGATCCTGCAACTTGTACAAGGAGCTCTGTTCTGGCCTTGGAGTCAAGGGCTCAAGCAATTTGATGGATCTCTCTCCCTGCTTTTCTCCCCTTGGGGTGTTCATTCATTTAAACAATAAAGTCATGCGTTTTTAACAGGTGCCCATATGATTTACCTGAACATGTGATCAGGGAGTTTCAACAGCAGTGAACCGTATTCATTTTGAATTGTGGATTAAGGATGTATTCTTCGATATCTCTCCGTATCATCAGACAAAATTAAATCCTTGCATTATTTTTATAGTCAGAACCAAACATTCATACAGTATGCGTTGTGTACTCTATGCTTAGTGATAATGGTGCAGCTTATGGGTTCCAGGAGCACAGCGCTGAGGCAGGGAAGCCGGACCGTCAGGGATTTGTCAGGGGCCTGTTATTACATCTCTAGTCACATAAAATATGGCCGCCCCTCTCTCCGGAGATCCCAGTGCCAGATAAATCCTCTCTCGTCCAACCAGAATGGCCCGGCTGATGGAAGCGTCCAATGGTGTCCCTCGGCCGCTGACCCCTGGTAATGACATGTGATTTATACAGTAAACCAAAGCTACTTCCAGGCCTATAACCGCGTCTACCCCTCTCCTATATCTATATCTGGTGTTGTGTGAGATAAAAGGCCTTTGGGACAGGGGGAGACATGATACCCATCTACACACCCATCTTTGAGGTCCCTGCAAAATGGCTACATTGTGGATAGCTTCCCCTGCAGCTGTCTGTGGACGTATATACTGCAGGATGGACCAGCACAAGTCAAGAGCCTAAATCAACACCTGGTTTTAGAGTATCTCCTATTTCCCTTAAATACATTTAGGGTGTTGTTGACGAGCAGATTACAGCGGAGGAGTTTGTGGCCTAATATAATATGAATGGAACAAAGTCATGGTTAGTGACTGGCTTATAAAGCTGAGGAGGTGAAATCTGGAGATCCATTTGTGAACTCAGTGTGTCATGTAATATTATGCAACCTGTTCATTCATCAAGGCTTGGGACTGACACAAAGAGTAATTTAAATAATTGAATGTATATTTATGTGCAATAATTAATAAATAAATAAATAACAATTATATATATACATACATACACAGTATAACTTGTATTTCCAAACATTTAGCCCATACTTTAAATTATGTGGTGTATATTGTATGAAGAAACCAACGTAAAAACCCTCCATCCATTTCTTCTTCAGTTCCTTTTCTTTGCTGCAAGTTTGTGACTAATAGAAAGTGTAAGTGTGTAGAAAATAGGTTCAAAGGTGTGCTGGAGCCAACTATTAAATGCACAATTACTTGTGAAATCAGAGCTGACCCCCCGCCAGCCGCAGATATACGGTGCACTGTGGAGTCTTGAGTGCTTTCTCCCTCCACAGGCTGCACAAATGACCCCAAATATCTCCAACCAACTTTTTAATAACCGCCAGGAGATGGTTTCCGGTTTAAAACTCAATGACGTGAAGCAATGGAAGTTCAGGATGCGGAAATGAGAAGATTCTGACAAAGTGTAGCTAACATAGTGTGTGTAATTGTTTCTCTACTTTATGATATTTTTTCCTACAATAAGTTGCAATGAAACTAAAGCAGTTTTTCTCGTTGTATATATATTTAGAATAATATTGGATAATTAATGTAGGCATAGTACCAAACATATTATTATTTTATCATGAATAATATGTTGGATTATTAATACATCCAACATAATATCAAAAATAAATCATGCTATTTAGAATAATATATTGGATAATTGATATAGACTTATATATAATAATAGTAATACAAGTATATATTTTTGTTTAGTATAAAAAATATATATCTTTTTATTATTATTATTATAATTATTATTAGGGAGGACGTAGTAGTAGTAGAATTTCTGAATGAGCATTTTTATAAATGATACATTTAAGTCTCAATTCAATTTCAAAATAGACTGCATAGCCTAGTAGCCATTAATACCACTAGAGAACTGCTATCGTCGTTCATGGAAGCTGATAGTAATATAAAAACCTTTTTAAATACACAAATTCAGAAAGAAGGGTAAAATTTAAAGGGGAGATTCGTGCGTAATTGTGCGTAATTGCGGCATTTTGTGTGCAGCTTTAATAATGAACAAAAAAGTAGGCCTATATTGAACAGAAATTGTATGTGCCAAAAAGTCGCAATAATTGTTTTAACCAGTTGTAGTTTTTCTGCTTGGTCTTGTGGAATCACCCCACGTCATTTGTCAGAAAAGCGCCAAAGTAAAGGTATCGTGTCAAACCTGGAGCGCGCATGGCAAAGTGCCGAAGTGAGCGCAGATGAAATTTATAAAAGCAGCCCTTTCGCTTGAATTATGGCCCGGCATTTGGCGTCGCTGAAAGGGACGCGCGGTATTGCTCCTCTCGCGCCCCAAAGGAGGCATCATCAGAGCTGATATACGGCAGCACCTTCTCGACCAAAAAGATGTTTCCTCCGTTCTGTGGACTTTAGGACAACATCCGCGTGACTACATCTAAAATAACCTCAGTGTGTCCGCTTCATCAGCTGCGTTTATGGGGGCTTCAGACGCTGGCTTTGCGGATTGAGCTCTGTCTCTCCTCGCCATCAATGAGCCTATTCTGGAATCTCACCACACGACTAAATTAGAGGGGAGATGATAAGAGCACAAAGCATTATAATTCTGCGGGGCTCCTCCTCCTTCCAGCCATGCGTCCTAATTAATGGGACACCCCCAGTCGCAAAAAGCCCCGCACTGGACTGCAACATAGTCAAAGAGTGAAAGGGAAGAGGGCGAAAAGTGCCACTGGAGATAATTGATTAGCTCCCAATCAATGAGAACTTGTTAGTAATCGTCAACTGCGTGGACCTCGCCATTTTCAGGGAGGCTCCGGTCCGGACTGGCTGCTCCCAAGGACCCTCATCTATGCGCTTGTCTCACTTTGGAATAACGTAGTTTTTCCCAGTTTTACTATATAATTGTTATGTGACTTTTTGCGTCCCAGTGGCATTTTTGGCGGTCTTTATCCTCACTTTTTTTCCTGATATTTTTGTTCAAAACAAATTCTGCGTGCACCCAATGATGACATCCAAAGAAATGGCCAAATGTGATGCGGGGGAAAACAGGAGGCGCAGTCCGCTGGACCACTTGCCTCCTCCCGCCAACTCCAACAAGCCGCTGACTCCGTTCAGCATCGAGGACATCCTCAACAAACCGTCCGTAAAACGCAGCTACGCGATCTGTGGCACGGCGCATTTAATCGCAGCCTCAGAAAAGCACCGCTCCTCCGGCATCCCACTGTCCAGCCGCGCACTGCTCACCCAAACCTCACCACTGTGCGCGCTCGAGGAGCTGGCCAGCAAGACGTTCAAAGGACTGGAGGTCAGCGTGCTGCAGGCCGCAGAAGGTAAAACAAATCTAAATTGGAGTATGGTATAAATTGTTTAACATAAAGTTGTTGTTTTTGGTGTAGGCATTTGGCAACTTGTTTTTTTTTTGTTTTTTTTGCATTCAATTTTGTTTGTTGAATATTGCCTATAATTTACAGTTACATTTTTAACCGTTTCTTTTTGTGCGTCTTCCTTTCTGACTTTATCAGACTTTTACGCACAGACACTCTGGATGTATGCACCTGTTTCTCATCCAGCTCTATACTATTTTGTTTCAGGTCGAGACGGGATGACTCTATTCGGGCAGAGATCTACCCCCAAAAAGCGCAGGAAATCCCGGACTGCATTCACCAACCATCAGATTTACGAGCTCGAAAAGCGCTTTTTGTACCAGAAATACCTATCCCCGGCAGATCGGGACCAGATCGCGCAGCAGCTTGGCCTGACGAACGCGCAGGTGATCACGTGGTTTCAGAACCGCAGGGCTAAGCTAAAGCGGGACCTGGAAGAGATGAAGGCCGACGTGGAGTCTGCTAAAGCTGTTGGCCAGGTTCCGTTGGAAAAGCTAGCTAAACTTGCGGACTTGGAAAAATGTGCCAATGGCACGTTAGGCCACCCGCGCGGCGAGTCCCCCACGCGGGGCCAGCAGGAGTTCGAGCTCGCACAGAAACTACGGACGTCGCCGCTGTCGCCCTTCTCAGACCACACAACTAGTAAAGAGTGTTCAGAGGACGAGGACGTGGAGATTGATGTAGACGACTGATGGCGCAGCGTGGCGCTGGACTCAGAGACGGTGCGAACAAATCCTGCCGAGGACTTGTAACTTACTGCTTATATTCTACCATATCTCCAACGTGTACCAAAATGTATTGACTTTTATATCGCCACATAGACCTATTCATAGTGACGCATGAACAGAGCAGAGCAAGAAATATGCAGTGGTATTTTACAATGTATCTGTTAGCCAATGAAAGCAATATGATCCGAGTAACTTATTATTTTTATGCCACCATTCACACACACCTCACACACCTGCCCCGCATCTCCACGGGCCTCTCCTTAGCCGCATTTAATAAAGCGTACCCGTTTGTTTTGTTTGCATGTGAATGCATGATTTGCTTTGTGCTCTTTAAGTATTTATTTTTTTATTAATTTAATCTTTCTTTTGGGTCCTGCTTGGACGTCTCCTTCTGCCCATCTTTGCCAAATACTAAATAAAACAAAAACATTGATGAGCAAAAGGACGTGGGCCATTCACATTCACTTGCATCAGCTTTTGTTAAGATTTTTATTGTTCTTTATAAGCTCGAAAGAAAAAAAATGCTCAAAGTCAGCAAAGGTTTTCGTTTCCTCTTTACATTTATACTATTGTTTCCAATAGATCTCCAATTCAAAATGTCCTTTGTTTGTACACCTATAAGTGCCTTTCTAAAATCAGGACATTATCTAAAAACCAATGCACAGACTGTAATGTATATAGGCTATGGGAATAAAATGGATTTTCACAATATTTTTTTCATGCTGCTTTCTTGAATTAATTTCTTATTTATCAAAGTGTGCGCTCTGTGCCAAACGCTGTTGGCACATAAAAAGCATCCCGTTTAGACGTGCATTCACTGCCTTTGTGTCCTCTTTATATGAGGATGCTCTAAACATTTAGTTGCCTGGAATCTCACACGGCCTTTCACACCCAACATGCGTATCGTGCCTTATTGACCCTTAGACGTGTTTCCCCATTCGTGGTAAAAATTTATGTGAGAAACACAAATCTGGTCCCGGGGAAAAAGAGGAGGATGGCACAAAAACTACAAAGTTTTGGGCCAGTTTCTCCCTGCCTTTATAGAGCTTTTTGTTCTGTAGGACTGGGCCGTAATTTTGAGCGTAAAGCATGAAAAGTGGGGACAAATGAGCAGCGTTCCCTGATGGGACGCGCCACAAAGGAGCAGAGCCGCTCCCCCGCAGGCAGCAATACTGAGACAAGTGTGTCCCACCGCACAAAAAGGACGCAAACGTTTGGAGGCCATATGGTTTTTGAAATTTCCTCACAAATTCAGACAATTTGATGGATTGAGTTAACCCTCCTTTTAAACAGTTTAACTGAGTGCGAACAAAGGCCATAATGCCTACATAGACTCTCCCCTCATGAGGGCATCTGCGGCTATTAATGTCTAGCCCCTTTCTTTGCCTGGCGTTTTGAACAAGTCAATGAATTACAATGAAACTGCCCCCTTTTTGTGCGCAGCTTTTTAGCTCTGGAATAATATGTTTGACTTCTATCCAAGAAGGGCTTCCAAACAAGAAATGGATTTTGTTTCGAGCGTTTTTAATGTTAAGTAGGGAACCATAAAGAGTTTGGACTGTGACATTTTGCCAAAGACTGGTTAGGAGGTCCTTTGTTTGTTTTCTTCTCTTTTGCGTCTTTATATCTTTTGTCTCTAAAGAGTTTAATGAAGCTGAAAACATGGCCAAGGAGCTCAGAGGCGTTTAACGCTTTTTGTTCAAAGAAATGATAAGTGGCCTGTCTGCTTCTGACTAAGTGTGTATTTTTTCAATAGTTTGACAAAAATAAAGTCCGTTGCGGGCTATGGTCCAAAATCGTAAAAATAAATAAGGGCTATATGGCCTCATTCAAAATTACACAAAATTAGAGTTTTTTTTTGTTTTGTTTGTTTGTTTGTTTGTTTGTTTATGTTACTCTTTTATAGTTACTGTTTTTCATTTATTGACCCTTTTTAATTTGAATCTTCCATTATCACGTTTTTGCCAATCCAATTAGACGCTGGAAGCATCAATTTTACATGATAACCAATATTGAATATTGTCAGCCACATTATGCGCAAGTCCAGTTTGCTCAAGTGAACTTCTATTTGAATGTCTTATGTTATATGTGCGTATTTGCGTAGAGCCAGGCTCTGGATCTCTGGCTCTGGAGTCACTTGTTCATGAAGCGCACTTTATGGTTTCAGTGCCTTCGTTTGAGGCCTTGTCATGGTGCGCTCATTATAAGTAATCCCACAGTCTGAGAGACCACTTGGTGGTAATTAATCTGAAGGTCTTAAGTGTATTTCACTATTTCACTCCAAGATGGCAAAAAAATCACTACTTCAATCGTCCGGAAAATTGAAGTTTGATGCATGAGTCCCTACTGAAACAATGGTACAGCCAGCGAAAAAGCCCCTCCCCTTTTACCTTTTTTCCTCTTTCATCCCTCCCACGTGTTTTTGTTTGTGGTGAAATCTGTGGTGAAAGAGTGAAAATGCATACATGCATAAATATTTGTATGATTATTCTCAAATATAATTAGGCTTTATTATTATTATTATTAATAATAATAATAATAATAATAATAATAATAATCATCATAATAATAATAATAATAATAATAATAATAATAATAATAATAATAACAATAATCATAATAATATTAATAAGAAGAATATTAATAATAATAATAATAATAATAGATTGCTTGCAGTCAAATCATTCTAGGTCTAAATGGGAGAATTGTGGAGTTTTAATCATAGCCTTCCTGTGGAGCCAGTTAATACTTCAAACTTCAATTTTACGGACGATTGAACTAAGCATGTTCCTGACAGAATTGATGTATGTATTAATTTTCTTTAACTGTTGATTAATTAGGCTGCGCTGAAGGCTCGAATAGCACCGTTTGTTCGTAAATTTGCATATTAATCCAATTCAAGTTGATCATTCAAATAATCTATTGGGTGTGTGTTTTAGGAACACTTATAGGCAATAGAATAAGTAGGCTGGACCTATGACATGCTGTGGGACTCAGCAGCCTGTGCTGTCCTTCGGTAATAATATGGTATAGGCTAAGCCATATAGGCGATATGGACAAACAAGCAATGACCAAAAAGCCCATGGCTCTTTGATGTCTTTATGTTAATATTAGCCGATATAATAAATAAATAAATAAGATTCTTTATTGATCTCACAATGGAGACACACAGGGAGGGGGGGTGCAAAAAGTCAGGGAATGTGCCATCAGGAAGAAAAAAGGTTTGCAAACAGTAGTAATAATACTGGAATAGGATAAAAAAAAAAGCTAAATTTAAAAAAGGCTAATAATGATAAATAAATAAATAAATTCAATAGGGCTTTCTTGGTTAAATGAGGAGTAGGAAAAGTGCTCTCTCCCTCCCTCTCTCTCTCTCTCTCTCTCTCTCTCTCTCTCTCTCTCTGCGTCAGCCTCGTTCGAAATGAGCACAACAGAGACACCTGCTGTTTATTTCTTGTCAACGCGCGAGCCCATATGCACGGCTGTCCAGTACTTTTTTGCTCTTACTTGAGTAATTATTTGGGGTCACTTTTGTTTTTAATTCTACTTAAATAATAAAAGTAAAATAATTACAGCGTAACGTTACTCTTGTTTGTTAAAATATTTTAGCTACTCTGCCCACCTCTGGTCATATGACATCACTCGCGTTGTGGCTCTTTACATTAATCCAGATTGATATACATACATTTCCACTATCAAATGCTTTGATCGTGGAAATGTAATTTCGTTAAAAAGAAATGTGACTTTTCTCGTGCCGCTTCTTTCAAAGCACATACGGCTGTCGCTAAAAAAAAAAAAGAAAAAAAAAAAAACATACGGCTGTCGCTTTTATGACGTCATCAATGTTGGCGGTATTTTGAAAAGGAAGCGGCAACCAGCGTTCACATAAATACTTGATCAAATATGGTAGGAGTTCGCCTTTTCAGGCTTAGATCTGTCTTTTGATTCATATATTTATGTGCAGCTATGCAGCTTCCGCTAATGTTGCATTACCCGGTACCCGGAAATACAGGGCTGCGGTCATGTTAGCTTGTGAACGTTATGGATACTGCTAAGTGCTAAAGTGCATTGGCATAAAAATGCGCGTCTCATACCGATACAGGCATAAAGTATACATAGTACAGCTTAATAGTCTTTAGGCCAATCTTCTGTTTTTTCATAAAATAGCTTGGAAAGTCATGCTTTACACCTATTAAAAGGGAATAACTTTGTATGCATTTAGGCCGAGATGCTAAACACACAGGCTGAAGTGCTGTCAGAAACTGCTCATGCCGAGCTGCTGAACAAGTGCGAGGAGCAGTTTGCTCAGCTGGAGAAGGCAAGTATCCTTAAAGTGCTTTTGGATATGTGACTTTCCCCAAATAATACTCTGAATATTCTGTGTTTCTATGGCAGCTACAAAATGAGATAATATTGAGTGAACCAGACTGTTGCGAAAACCCACAGAACCAGGTGTGAAGGACAGTGTGACTTTTGACACATTAGAAAACTGAATACTAAGCATTTCTCTCCTAATTTGTTTTGTTTTTGGGATTTTCTTTATTTTTAGTCTGAAAATAGACTGATGGCGACAGCAGCTGAACTCAAACTATGGGCCACAATGGAGCCGAACTGTAAGTGTTTCCATCTACACATTAAAGGGAAACAAACACACTATCCAATGATGCCAGTGGCTGATTTTTAATGCATTTAATTTCTACATAGTACTTGCTGAACATTCTGACATTATTCTTCAAGCTGGGAAAGAAGAGGTAGGAAATTGATTAAAAATTAACAAATGCTTTGTAACAAAACGTGTTTTTGTTCTTTAGATGCTCAAGCTATGTTCACAACTTGAGATGATTGTTCTTTGTTACGAAGCTAAGAGAGACAAACTAAAAGAAGCAAAAGAGCTGTATGTAGCAGATTTGTAGGACGTTTATATTGGAGATCTCCAGAGTGTGACTTTATATGTTCCTGCCTTTTTAGAGAACAAAAATGGCTTGAAGAGAAGACACAAATGTTGGAAGCTGCTACTGACCATGTTGAGCGACTTCAAATAGAGAGAGATAAATTATCTGAGCACAGGTACATCAGTATAAAAAATGTGATAACATAGGATAGGATTGTGCTATATTGCTATGTGTAATTGTTTCTCTTTAGTATCTTAAAGGACACTAAAGGCAAAATCCATAAAATGAAGTTGTATCAGGAGAGATTAATGGAGTCACTGGGTGAAATCCTTGAAAAACATGTCCCTCCTCAGATTGAGAACAAGAAAAAGAAGGTTGACGTCTACATTTTTCTGATTGTACAACACAAGTGCCTAACTCTTCTAATCCTTTTCAGAATTCTGGGCAGGATGTAGACATGGAGTACATTTCACTCGGTGAAATTCTTGAGGTAACATCTCAGACACACGTCAAGCATCTTTTACTTGTGCTTTCAGCTCATTTTTCTAACAGTAACAATGCAATTACCCTAAATAAATGTCTTATTTACCAACAGCTTCTCATGAATAAAGTTCTGACGACACCACATGACCCATATGTGGACATAGATGCAACGTTCTGGCCTCCGTACATTGAGATGTTGCTTCGTTATGGGATTGCTATAAGGCACCAGGAAAATAATTTCAAAATTCGTCTAGAGCCCTTTTGCTGAGACAAAAAGGGCTCTAGACGTGTGGTGGTATTTTCTGTATATTGATTTCTGAAATGTTTGCTACAGTTAATAAATAGTTCATATTTATATCTTTCTTTCTTACTGACATGAATAAGTAAATAAATTAATACAAATGTAGAACTTCTTTTTTTTTTTTTTTTTTTTGTTCCCCTTTATTGAATATCGTACAATACAAATTATATCAGATTGGCTTGGCACAAGCGAAGACATTTAGAAAAGAGAGGTAGCATGGGGTGTTTGTTGGAGCATGGAGCTGGCACAGAGCAATTGTGTACCAACAATGGTAACAGAGAGGGGTAATAGTAATGAACAGTTTACCAACAATGGTATTAGACAAAATACCAACAATGGTAAGGCAGCGACACCCATTAACCTTAGCAAATAGACCTGTACATTTAAGGTCCTCTGTATATTGTGGCCAACCCCAGATACAATTTAAATGTGAACATTTTCATTGTTTACCTCAGTAAAGCAAAAAGAAACTGAACAACCAGAACAAAAAGTTCTCAAAGCCTAGTATTTTTTTTCTTTTTAACTTCTCTATTCTGCTTTTTCTTAAATCATAAGAGGAAGAACTCAAGTTTCGTTAGGTGACGTAAGTGCATTGTCCAATGAGGAGCGTGCGCTGCGTCAGTGTTCCCGTAGGCGGAGGGGATTCCGGTTCCGGGTGTTTTCATATCGCACTCGGAGACGTCCATTCCCTTGATTATGTTATTTTATTCAATATCGGCCTTGATACACGACAGATTGTTATAGACATATTTTAATCAGAGAGACCACATTCAAAACGCAAACATGACCACCCGCTCGGAAAGAGAAAAGGCTCAGAAACTTAACGAGCAACACCAGGCCATCCTGTCCAAAATGCTGAGAGAGGAAGACAACAAGTACTGCGCCGATTGTGAGGCAAAAGGTGCGGTTTTTCTTACCCGTTGTTTATCTAGGCTTCAGTCTATGAAAACCCAAATGTAGTCTGAAGTTTAGTGCGAAGCTAACTGTGGTTTAGATTGTACGAGTGTTAGCCCGGCTAAGCTAACTCAGTTGCCTGTGAGAGTAAGTGGCTCTGGCTAGTCAGCTGACACTTCTTTCCTTCGGGCTAAACTTAAGTAGCTAACAAGTGAGCTAGTTTATCTTTGTCAGTATACACGAGGATATCTGCCAAATGCGTCGGATAGGGATCTCAGCATCGCAATAAAAGTGTACCATTTGCTTCCTGTGTGTAGCAGCAGCAGCAGGCATCGTTTTTCACCATAAGGAAATGTTTACTGGAAGAAAGGCTTAGGCTTAGGCCACTAACAAAACCTATTGGTTGCGTTCTTTCTTATCTATTTCAGTTCGTTTCAGGTGCAACTCTATGGGAGAGTAACAGTTTTATGAAAGGCATTTTCAAAGATAAAATTGGCACATGTGTTCCCTGATCATTATTTGATAGTTATTGGATTTACAAACCTGTGCCATAGCCTATTATTCTTATGGCAGACAGTTTCTACTGGCCAACATATGCACATGTTTAAGAATATTGTCACCACTTTTGGACACAATTATGAAAAAATTATTACGTGACTTTAGTTAATTTGCTGACAGAGAAGACATTGGACATAGTTTTTTGTTTCATCTGGATTGGCCCAGGAATTAGAGATATTTGCAATAAACTTAGACTAGAAATGTTTATTTTGACACTTGCCATACAGTGTTAATCATTTTGAGACATTGGTTTAGACAAACTTTATTGACCCACAAGGGAAATTGTGGTGATGTAGTATAGTTAATATTATATGTGTATGTTCATACAAGAAGAACACAAATTGTAATTTCCTATCCAAATGGCTTGCTTAGTTTGTTTTTTAGACTATGGTGGAGAAAATCAGACCATGGGGGGCCGACGTAGTCTCCGATATAATGGGAACCACTGCCATAGTTACCACCATGGGATTTTCACCTGCCCTCAACTTTAAACTATAGGCTTTAGAATGTTGTGATGTCACATGAACAAAACCTATGAAATGATACTCAAAAAGTCAACAACTAAATACATTGCAGGCATGGTAGATGTTATTTTAATACACCCATGGTGTGTACTGCAGAAGGTTGCTTAGAGTCAGAATGGATGGTTGTGGTTACTATTTATTCCAATAAACAATTGATCTATAGTTCTATAGTTATGACACAGGTAATAAATTAACCGTAATGGCTCTATATAATTCTAATGGTGATTCTCCAGGTCCAAGATGGGCCTCATGGAACTTGGGAGTATTTATCTGCATAAGATGTGCAGGGATCCACAGAAACCTGGGAGTACACATATCAAGAGTTAAATCAGTTAATTTGGACCAATGGACAGCAGAACAAATTCAGGTAAAAATCTATATTTTGCTTAGAATAATACAGATTTGTGACCACAGTGATCAATGGTAGATATTGTATACAAACATTTTCATATTCAACAACTTCTTACTCTGTCTACATTCTTTGTAATATTTTCTTACCACTATTTTAGAGTATTCAAGATATGGGTAACACCAGGGCCAGAAAGCTCTATGAGGCCAACCTTCCAGAAAACTTCAGAAGACCACAAACCGACCAGTATCCTTCTTAATAAAAACACTGACTTTTTTTGCCAATACAATGTAAGTGCTTGATCAGTATTCTTGATGTATTTGTATTTACTTAACTGTGACTGCAGAGCAGTGGAATTTTTAATCAGGGATAAATATGAGAAGAAAAAATACTACAGCAAGAATGTGACCAATGGAAGCAGCGTGAGTCCTTTGTAATTAGCACATTCATTATTTTGTATCATTTATGCCTTTTGTCTTACATTTTATACATTTTTTTGCCTCAGCCAATGGACAAGAGAGAAAAGGAGGCAGATAGAGGAAACAAAATAACTTCTAACACTCAGGTATTATAAGCATTTACATATTTCCTCAAACTCTGAATTCATTTACTCCTTTAATAATTTACTAAATTTATAGAGTGAAGAGTCTAAACCAGTTTCTGCGAGCCCTGTGAAACCAGCAGAACCTTCTGTGAACCTACTAGGCCTTGGTGAGTGTCTTCTAATCTTTGTTGGATACCTTCATGCTTTAGTTTTGTTGTTTGGCAGCAGCGATCAACAGGTGGCATCTAATTACAGTTAATAATATGGAGGTCGGGATTGTGTTGTTCACATGAAAGCATTTGGATACTACAGTGTGCTCACACAGTTGTTCCACGGCTCTTTTCTCCACTTTTTATGCTGTTTCTAGCTAATGTTAGCCTATGGACATTAGCTGGACATCTCCCACAAATATGGCAGATGTCCATAACTGTAAATGTAATGTTACAGCATTACAGGCCTTGTTTCTGATCATTTTCTTGTAGTAGAACGGAATTAGTTTTGTCCCTCTTTGAGTATAATGTAAATGTGACTAGTTATGAAGCATGAAGCCGTTTTGTAAAAAATGTGGTGTGTTTTGCAATTGCGATTTGAGTTAGATTCAGCAAACACATCTTGTATTAACATTTAAGAAGTTAACGCCAGAATCGTACTCTTCAGAACACGTCAGTAGACGACTGAACTGAACATCGTTAGACCCAATATAAGCAGGAGACGTTGCGGGTTTGCAAAGGGTATATTAGAAATGATTGCAGACTTTGAGATTTGTTCATTGCAACTATCCAAATTATGTCTTCTATTCAATTGTAATTAATTGTGCAGCCCTACTGTAAATTTGGTGTAATGTGCTTAGTGTTTGAAGATAAAAATTAGGAATGGTTCCTGGTGTAACCTGGTGGTGCATTAGAAAGGCAAAGCGTATGTCTGTTAGTTGTCATTTGCAAAGGCAATATTGATTATAATTTTCGCAGTATTGATATTTGACCTCAGTTAAACCTGTTTTGCTTCGTATCATTTTCCAGACGCACCAGCATCTTCATCTTCTAACAATGGTAGCTCGAGCACAACCCAGAACAATGACCTGGATATATTCGGCCCCATGGTTTCCAACCCACTCCCTGCTTCCTCATCGACGCATCAGTTTCCTCAGGTACAACCAAGCAGCTTTGTGTGTAATCTATCTACAAAACTAGAGCAAGTAAAACCAGCCATATGGCTGAAACAGAAGTTTTTAACAGTGGTGCTGATGAGTGAAGTCAAACTGCAGAAACTGTTGATGATAGACACTTACTGTATATGGCCAAAGTCTTGGTATCGCAATAATGCGACGCAAGAAGCTACAATATATCACTGAGATGTTCCACCTGACTGAGATTTACAATTTTGTTTTCGAACACAGCCTGAAACAAGGACACACAGTAACTTTAAAAGTGCAAGAGTTAAGCTTTACTTAAATTGTTTTAGTCTGGATTTTATAATGGCCAGGTTTCATGCACCATTTCATCATAGAAGGTTTTAGTTTTTGATGATTAGTCCACGGCTGCATTTCAGTGTGGCGTGTTTACATGCATACTGTTCATAGGTTGAGTTCATGTGACAACAACATTCTTAAGAGCCTATACTTTAAAATTGAGGTTCATTCTGTGGTGGTAACTATGGTATATATGCACATGTTTTGACTTGGTTCATGGTTAATATCTCTGTATTTACTGGCCCTGTTCGTGTGAAACAAAAACTTGCACAGTTCAGTTCAGAGTAGAGACATCAGATTATCGGTCAAGCTGATTATCTGCGCTGATAATGGCGTTTTGATGCATCGGCATCAGCCATTTAAAAAAATCCGACAGCCGTTATGAGATCAATTAAAAACAAGGTTATTTTGGCTCTGACGCAGTCACGCCTCTGTCTGCTGTCACTACTGTCTCCAGCATTGTACCACCCACAGCACCATCTGATTGGTTACACGCAGAGCCATGGCATGGGTAACGGACTGTTTCCGGGTGTTTAATAAACCTATGCATAAAGGCATTTAAACAAAGTTTAGTATTGGAGTTAGTATTTTAAAAATTCTGGCTCCAATATTTTCCCTTTTACTACAACTGAATATCGGCTCCAAATATTGGTTATGCCTTTTCTACTAATAATCTGTATTGACCCATAGCTAATATTTCCTTTAGGAGAGTTTCTAAGTTAAATGTGTTACTTTTAGGTGAGCACCAGTAATGTTGCCAGTACTCCAACACAAGCTCCAGCTGCAGCAGGAGGCAGCTCGGCCTCTGCACAGGGAGACCTCGACCTGTTCAGTGACAGCAGCAGTACCACTAAGTCAGATGATGTGACCAAAAAGCCCCTCTCGAAGGACTCCATCCTGTCTCTATATGGCACTAACAGCATGCCCCAACAGCCCCCTGCAGGTAACTACATAAGATAATAATAATGCACTTGTAACATAAATACACTACATCGATCACAAAATGTTTTAGAAATGTCTATCACAAACAAACCATTTGCAAATATTTTAGATTTCAATTTTAGATGAATTACTTCTTATTGACATACCTTAAACTAAAGGTCCTTGACAATGTGTTGAAATGGTGAAATTATAAGCTGATTCTGCAACATTGACCTCAGACTTCAAAACATTTGGATTTACCTGAGTACTTCAAATACAAATCCTACTCCTTGTGTAAGTTTACCATTTGTTCCTTCTTCAGCTGGAATGTTCATGGGTCCGTCCCAGATGCAGTTTCCAGTGCAGGCCGCAGCTGGTTATCAGGCCTTCCCTGGAATGGCAGGAGCCATGCCTCCCACTACTGTCATGGGAGCCATGATGGCTCAGAGTGGGGCAGCTATGATGGGACCCAATCCAGGCATGATGGTTGGCATGACGATGCCCAATGGCTTTATGGGAAACGCTCCTGCCACTGGAGTCATGGGTATGGCCCCAAGAATGATGGGACCTCAGGGGGGAGCTGTGCCTGCGGGTATGGTGCCAGCTCAGGGCATGTATGCCCTCCAGCCGGGACAGCAGGCCCAGTGGAGCATGGGGCAGGTACGTTTACTGAACTCTATTAATCAATCTCTTTAGCCTTATGAAACATTGTTTGAAGTGCAGAGCAACACGTTGTGCCATAGTAGTGTGTGCCAAGGACTAAACAAACAATTATAGCCTTTGACAAATCATGATGTGCAACTAACAGCAATCTGCATGACTTAAACAATTGCTTACTAAATATTGTCTGAGTATTCTGTGAAACGTAATACATAATTTCTTATGCCCTTATAAGATTATTATTATTATTTAGCAACAACAGTTTATTGTAGTTTTCAATAAAAGCTTTTAGCTTGATTTGTGTAGAAATTATATTTATATAGTAAAATATCAATAATCTATGTTCCCCAGATGAACCAGCAGATGTCAGGATTGTCCCTGAATGGGGCAGGTGCTCAGATGGCCTTTGGTCAGCCTCAGACTGCGATGGGAGGCTGGGCCACTGCTGGATCAGGCCAGACCCTGAGCACACAGCTGTGGAAATGAGCCTTTGGGTCCAGGGGCAGTACAGGTAGAGGCTGTAAATGGGAGATTGTCTACACCTCACTTTGAACTGTTGCCTGTTTACAACAAGGACCTGCCTTTAAACATGACAATTATCTCTCTTTACCTTTCTCTGTCTCTCTTTCTCTCTATTGTGTGAGTGAATTGGGAGTCTTACAGGAGTACAGCCTGGCAGTTTCTGCCTGTCATATGGTTTTTGATTACGATAACTTTTATTTTCCTTTTTTGGAAAAATTACAAGGAAATAACAGTCCCAACAAAAATGATATTGACATATCAGAAAAGCTGCAGGACCAGTTACACAAGCTTTTATTGTATCACTGTATCATTATAAGATTATAGAACATTTAAATAGTATTTAATGGGAGAATAAGGACTCAGTCTGTCAGTACAGCTCCCAAATGTACAGCGCTGTATAACCTTCTTTTAAAGTTCTTGTTCCTCTATAAAAAATTAAAGTCGTAATAAATCATTTGTTCTGTGTCTTCTCTATATGCTTTTATTCTCAAAAGATTTTATTTTTTCAGATTGGCTGAGTCAGAAATGCATTTTCTTTAATGTCCATGTCACTGCACTAGAGCAATTGTCCGCCAGGTGGCAGTAGTAACCAGGTGATCTGTTAGAACTATTTTTGGACGTTTATGAATGTGTTTAATGTAACTTCTAGAGCAGACTCCAAAACTTTGTTACAAAACATACATTTTGACTAGAGTTTAATTTGTTACTTTGGTTAAATTGAAATGTAAGTGATGTTAAAATAATACCGGCAGTGCTAGACGTTATATTTAATTACTCTCCATTACCTTTTGGATTATTATTGGATTTTGACTTTTGGACCTGGGTTGAGTATGTTCCCCCATGCTGCTGGAGTTTTATATGAATTTCCACTTTTGCCTCCACTGCATGGGGTTAAGGTGTGGCATTGTACCAGTTTAAAATCATTTGTTGTGGATTGCATTTCTTGTGGGATTTTGTTATTGAGATTTTTGGCCATTTGCACAATCCAGTTCAGGTTACTATAATCACTCAAACTTTATTCATGCTCTGCTTCCACTGGCCTCTGCTGAGTGTGCTGTAACAGTTGGGGTTTACTGCCCTAAACATGGAAAACTAGAGTCATAGGCTGTTTACACTTAAGCGTGTCATTCTGGTTTAGTTTTTCAGTCGGTTTTTGGCTGTGGGACATTAGGGGGTGGTGTGTGTGGACAATACCCTGCATCAGTCCTTCTCTTACTGGTGGTACATGGGCTCCTCCTGTGGGGGTACGCAGAGGAGTTACAGCTTTCTTTTTTTAACTTTCAACTTATGGTGTATGTTTGTGTTTTACGGGAGTACCACACGGTCTGAAGAACAGCATGTTGTCATACACAAGCACAGAAATAGTTGAGCAATATTTGTTCTCAGGGCTGTCAACAGGGGGGGCACAGCAGGGAAAGTTGACCAGGAGGGCCCATGAACCACCCCATTTTAATAATGGGGAGGGGGGGTGTTTCAAAACTTGCCCCAGGCCCCAAAAGGTCTGTTGATGGCCCTGTTTGTTGCTACCTGTGTTTGCACCAATTTTAAAAATACGAATCTTTAAATTAAAATTAACTCTATTTTGTACTTCATACCCCAAAAAGTTTCTCCGTGGTGCTCTGTCCTACATTAACAGCTGCCCTACTTGTTCTATGCACCCTTCTACACAGCAGCATAGGCCAGCTATTTGGTCGCAGCCCCCCCAGAAACCCAAAATTCCCTCACTGACCCCCAACAATACGAATTAACATTATTGATAAGCATATTTTAATAGTTTTTTGTCATAAATTTACATTAAAATCACTAAAAATAACAATTACAATGGGCTAAATACTGATGCATTTGTAATTCTTTTCAAATGGTTTATACTTGTTATGTAGACAATCTTTGGGGACCCCCACTTTGGCAACCGCAGGCAAAGGCTATCCACCCAGACGGCCCATGGGAATTTTAAAAAGCGAAATGTTATAGATTTGTCACCACAGAAAAATGCAACAAGATCAGCCCTGTCTCTTTGTCTTCGTTGTATTTACCCCGCTATTATAGTTTGCACTCCGTCTGGAAGCTCTATAATCTGGTTTAATCAGGGTGAGCCGTGCACATGGACCTGTTATTTCCTCCCAAACTGTGCGCAGGGCGTGGTGCCTGCAACCAGCCCTACCTGTTACATTCCCAGCCTGCTACTCTCGGGCACCGTTGCATATTGAAACGGTTACTCAACAGCTACATAAGGCTCTGCAACATGAAGAATTGGAAAGTATTGTGAAATCCTAGCAGTTGGTGTGATTTCTTATTTAGGTTCGATAACGGTGTCTAAAGTAAATGGTGATTGTTTTATACTATAGAGCAGTTATTCCTGGGGGTTGAGTTGAGTTTTTGATGAACTTAATGTGTATTTGTTTAGTTATAGTAAGGATTTAGCCGATAAACTGCAATAACAGATCTAAAAATTTACATTTCTTGATCATTTCAGTCAGTAAAGTCTGTCTGCACTTAAAACAAGAAAAAAAACAACTTATTGCATCTAAAATAGGATAGGAATAAATATATACAGTATATATACACTGCAAAAACTCATATCTTGGTAAGTTAAGTGATCTTGGTTATCCCCTGGTTTGAGAAACTAATCTCAAGATGCTTGTCCATGGGGCAAGTTTTTTACACTTGAATTAGGCAAAACACCAATAACAATCTTATTTCAAGTTATTTTTGTTTAATTTTGATTGTGTTGAGGCTGTTTTTCTTAATTTTGGTGTAAAAATCTTGCCCCGTGAACAAGCATCTTGTCCATTTCTAGATTACTTAACTTACTAAGATATGACTTTTGCAATGTATAACTCATAAATTGTTTTTTTTTCATTAGCAGATGTTTTTTTACTTGACAAGTCAGAATTTCTCAAATGAAAGTAAAATATTCTTAAATGAAGACATTTTAGCATTTTTTTAAAATGTAAATGTGAATGTGTGTGAATTGAGTGAGGAAAACATGGTGTAGTCTTTAGAAAGAGTGATGTCATAATACTGGGGGGCCTCGACCTGCTGGAGTTTGGGAAGGGCTGCTATAGAGCTTTTCCACATACATTACACAGGGATCTGAACGTTCTATGCTGCTCACTGTGGTAACTATCAAAATGCAGATTTCAAGTCCAGGAATTTCCTGGGCCACATGTAACAAAAACTGTCAAAAGTGACTGAACATATGAACTAAAGTCTTTCTGAGTCTCAGGAAATGGTGACAGTATTCACAAACATGAGCATTATGTTGGCCGGAAGAAAGGACTGTCAACCATAACAATAATACGGCAGAAAACAATCAATCGAACATTTGTCAATTTTCGTTTGAGAAATTTCATTTAAAAACAGTTCCCCCCCCATTGCCACTCGAGATTTCTCAGAAGTGTGCTTTATCGTTTTCTGTATATATATTTTTTTTTTCACTGCTTTCTAGTCATCAGGATACAGCAATTCCATATGAAAAGTTCATTTGCAAAAGCAGATATCTCCATTTGAATTCTTTGTTCTAGATTTTGATCACCTTACTCTACAAGTGACACAAGTAAAACTAAAGTTGAATCAATTTGATAAGGAAACCAGTAACTTAATATGTCTGATTCACTAATATAGGTCTGGTCATCAAAAAAAAAAAAAAAAAAAAGCTACACAAAGGGAAAATTACAAGCAAATGTTGAATTTTGTAAATGGCACTTATCTGTTTTTTTGCAAATGAACTCTTCATATACTGTATACTTATTCTTAATTGTATGCACCAATAATTGCAATAGGTTATAGTATGTGCTCTGTGGCCCTATGTGGATTATAAAATAAGATAATTGATCTCACGATGGAGAAATTCCCTTGCTACAACAACTCTTAAGATAGGATCACACAGGGGGGCAAAAAGTCAGGAAAAATGTGCCATCAAGAAGAAAGTAAGTTTGCAAACACAGGTAATAATAGTACTAGATTGAAATGAAATGAAAATAAAATAAATGTGACTGGTTTCTTTTTCCCTCAGGAAGGCCATCTGGGCACTCATTTCTTCCTTGCCTGGCAGAAGCTGAAAAGCCCTTTATTAAGTGCGCCGTGCACTTGGTCGTGCTCCACTCTCTGCCTCTCACTTGTTCCTATGCGCAGTTCCCGCTCCATAAACTTTCACAGTGAGGTCTGATGCCACAGGTTTTTAGCAGAGAGACTCGGCATTCCTCTCCGCGTGTCGGTGAAAACTTAACATGGCCCAAGAACAAAGTGAAGAATGCCCCTTCTATCTCACTGCGCATAGGCCCCTCGTGGACTCGGTGACCCCGGGACTTCCACATTCCTGCTGATACAGACAACAGACATGTCCGAATAGCCCCGTCTTTTGAATGACTTCTGCCGGCTCTAGGTAAAGCACTGACAAACAGCGGGGTTACTTTTAATTGACTTCTCTCAACTCGGCATGAAAAAGAACTTGGCAAACGCACCAGTATGTTTGAGTCATTGTATGAACATGCTTTTTCCCAGTAGAGGCAAGCCGATGTCGTAATATGTTGAGGAAACACCCAAAAGAATGGCCGCACTGCCGAGGGATTGATAACGGTAATGCATTGGGTTGTCCTATCGCACAAGAAACCACTATATTTAGTAGCACTTTACTTTACAGCACAATAACAGGTTAATAGGTTAGAAATAGCATGGTTACTAATGGCACCAAGAGAGATAATTCACCTTTGCAACCCTGTTTGCACATTATTACCACAGAAATGGGCTACTACCCATAATTCCTTATCATTTATCCACCTTATTTTGCCCCGCCCACTTTTGTTGTAAAAGCATTTCCTGTTTTTATTAGCACTTCCTGTGAGCTGAGATTTCCATTGTTGTCAATGGAAGAGAGTGAAGAAAATAAAAAGGGAATCAACAAAAAACTTGTAAAAAAGCTTAAAGTAAATAAGTTTGTGTGGCTCAGGTTTAGTTTCAGAGGATGGACGACATGAAAAAAGTCACCTAAAATAATTTTTTTGCGATATTATCTCTGCCTTTTTGTTGTGACTCTAATTGGCTAATTGTCTGTGAGAAACTCTAAAGGACCAAAGCTGATGGATATATTTACACAGAAGTTTGTTGTAAATGTTACATGTTTCACCAAAAACAAAAATCAAAGCCAATATCAGCTCAAGTCAGACCTGCAGTTGACCAGAAATACAAAATGGCGGCCCCCATTGCAACTTCCTGAATAAGGTGAATAGACTGGCGTATGATTCTAAGTATACTTGCTCTGCTAGTGTGCCAAAACAGTTGCACAAGTGGTGTTTTCTTCATTTATGACCTGACTTGGACCTACCACATTGTACTATCTCGGTAGAACCTGTCTCACGCCCCTAATGTGAACTCGCCCATGGGCAGATTTGAATGATGACATTGCCTCATAGAAATTAGAGTTGGCAGCACTTCAAGGGATTGCAATCATGTGGCCGCGTGTGCACCCTGTCTCAACACCCTGCCACTAATTACTGCTGCGAGATGGCTGTTTCGATGTTATTGCGTGATCCTGACAGTATTATTTATATGGTCGTGGCTTCGATTCACACCAACGACCTATGCGTCTCACTATAAGGTCTGTATATTTTGAGTGTGCATAGTTTCTACCTTTTAGTGTCTCTTCACATAAAAAACAGACTTCAAACAGTTAATGATTACACCTCAAACAAAGGCCTCATTGATGCCATGACCTTTCAGGCTTATTACCACCAGCATGTGTCCGCTGTTGACATAATGGTGTATTGTAAAGAGGCCTTTAAAAAGACATGAATTGTAAGACATCAGAATTATTATTTAGCGAGTGTATACTTATCCTTTTTGGTTTGTGTTTGAACGGACAGAAAGATGTAGATTTGTGACCACTATGTACTGTATAGCCAAATTGGTCTAATTCTCACAAACGCACAACACACTCAATC
>OMNZ01055756.1:0-11258 GCA_900303255.1 Lesueurigobius sanzi | reverse complement strand
TGGCTCCCGGTCCGCTTTCGTATTGATTTTAAAACTTTGACATTTGTTTTTAAATCTCTTCATGGACATGCTCCTCAGTATCTGTCTGAGATTCTGTCTGTCAACCATCCCAGCAGAGCCCTCAGATCCTCCTCTCAGACGCTGTTGGATGTGCCCAGGTCTCGGTAAAAGCAGTGGGGTGATCGAGCCTTTTCCGTGGCAGCGCCAAAACTGTGGAACTCGCTCCCTGTGGAACTGCGAGTCATCACTGATCTGTCGCTATTTAAGTCCAGATTAAAGACTCACTTATTCAGGCTGGCTTTTAGTACCACTTAAGACTGTTATATTGTGGTCATATCCATGTTTAATGTTTTACTCATGTTTTGTTTTGGTGTAAAGCACTTTGGTCTGCCAAGTGTTGTTGTAAAGTGCTCTAGAAATAAACTTTGATTGATTGATATACAGTATATATACAAAAATATTTCACCTCACATGCAATGTCTCACCGTAAAACGATTTGCATTTTGACAATATTTACATATGAAGAAAAGCTTTTTCCTATATTCTGTAGGACTCCCACCTGTTTATCAGAATATTGTTTACTTCCGTCTAATAACAGGCCATTATCAACCCTAATCTTCCATTTACTCTTTAAGCTGGCAAAAGCACACAGGACAAACATGTGACCATGTCCCTCTTCATGAAGCCTCTTAAGATCACTGGCTCCTTAATTAGAACTAATGACCCATGTTTTCAGGCCTCTCATCGCTGCTCTCATTTGCATTTGAGAAACAAACTGCTTTTGATCCGAGTTAAAGCAGTAATTTGCCATATTGACATGGAGCATTTAGCATATTAAGCAGACTATTCATGGGAAGGAGGATGTTAAGGTTCGAGCTGGTGAAGGATGCAGTCCATAATTAACTCCCTGATTTCTTTAAACATGTGGTTGCTCTGGGACTCTCCTGAATGAATGGAAGATGAAACGTTTTTAGGATTGGATTCGAAGGCCCTGGACCAAAATTTTATTCACAACAACAAGCACAGTAGCGCAGTGGGTAGTGCTTGCGCTTCACAGCCAGAAGGTCCCGGGTTCGATCCCGGGCCAGTGCAGAGCAAATGCAGAGGACAAATTTTCCTACGGGGACAATAAAGATGCTTCTTTCTAAAAGGAAGTGAGTAAAGATAATTGTGGCCCAAACAAATGTCTATATTTCTGATGATGTTGGTTCACAACCTTTAAATAGTACAACAGCTATGCGTTCAAGGCAACTATAGCCTTCTAGTTCAGAATCCATCCGTTTTTGTCTTTTTTTTTTAACAACATACTGAAATAGAATAGAATAAGCTTTACAAACAAAACTAAATTTAAAGTGCAGTCCAGTTGGAATGTTCCAAAAGAAAAACTTTCAATAAATGATAAAAGGCAATTACTTCACATGTGTGTCACATGACACACTCAGACCTTTTTCAGTTACTCAGAGGTGTTAACGCTCCAGCTCAGGTCCTCCGCAATGTGGACTCAAATGAAATGGAAGTCTGTTACCCTCTCTACACAGTCCTGTCCGATGTGCAGAGGAACCAGGTCGCTTCTCCTCCAGGAAATATTGGATACAGGGCCTTGAAAGCTGCTATATCAATTATATGAAAGTCCAACAAAGCTTCTCCATCAGACTTAAGGCTGCATGGGCCGCAAAGACCGTCGGTTTTACATTCAAAATATATCGTCAAAATATATATCGTCAAGAGGCGTCCTGAGCTGTGTGCTTGAAACTTTTCTCGGCAAACCCACGTTCCAAGCTTTTCAAGCGGCAGATGCCAAAGTTAGAAAATCTGATCTTTTCGAGAAAGACGAAGTGCGGCATCCAATCAGAGAGACTAGCTTAAGTGACGTAATGGCATATTTCACGTCCCGTATGAATCCAGGCAGGAAATCAGCAAAAACTATGGAGCAGCAGCTATCCTCGCAGTTTGACCTCATATTATAGAGACAGGAATAGGAAAGCTCTTCCTCTGTACTCAAGTCCAAGTCTAAGCGATCTCTCCACAGCCCTCAGTCCTGACCTGGAGTAGCCTCTGTACTCAAGTCCAAGTCGAACTGTCTCCATCATCGTTTGAGAGACACACTTTTCGCGGCGCTGCAAATCGTTTTGAATCAATGCTCTTCCCCTCATCACAAGCAGGATATGAAGTTATAAAAGCTGTAACGAACAGAGCTGCTAATGTGTGCGGCAGGCCATCAGACGCTAATGGAGTTTGCATATACACCGGCTTAATGGGGTTGTCTCATTTATGACAGTCGGCATCACTCTGCAAAGAACATGCAACGATTTCTTCTGTTCAGCAACTTGCAGTGGGTAAACTAAGCACTGGATGTGTTGGCCTTATGCTCAGAAAACAGGTTTCTCAAGTCTTTAGAATGTTGTGATGTCACATGAACGCAGCCTATATTCAAGACAATTATAGAATATTGCAATTTTTCAATTTATGTTGCAGCCCTTTTGTGAAATGACCCAAGTAGAAAGTATTGGACACACGTGAAAAGTGAGGGGCAACAAGAAAAGTCATAATAGTAGATGGAACCTGTCTGCTCTGGTTACAGAAGGACCAAACTTCATAATGTACATCTTGCCTCAGTGTCCACATACAGTAGGTGTCCACTGCGGTGTCCAGTGTCCGCGGCTGCTCCGTGTTGACAGAGAATGTTCCAGCTCTCCATTATAAAGCCCATCTCTTATTCATAACTCAATGTTTTATTGATATTTGCAGGCACCACAATCCGAGGTCGACTGGGGAGAAGTGTTGGACAGATATTAGAGCCCGCACACAGCAGAGCCGGAGCTGTGGACACGTGTTCCTGCTAAATATACCTGTGATACTGAAGGACCGGAGGCGCTGTGGCCGAGCTTCAGTGCCATAAAAGCTGCAAACCATAGAAATCATAGAAATGCCCTCAGCTATCCGAGCCTGTTGCAACAAACATGTACGCTGAGCTAGCTTAAGGCGAGACACTGCAGGCAGAACTCATTTTATTCCAAAGTTCAGGTTTTGGACCTGTTTGATCTCTTAACTTAAATACTGCCACCTAGAAACAAATAAATTACCTAATATACTAATGTACCATAAGGAGTGTAACTATGTGACTTATGTTGCACAGAAGAGAGAGGCACAGAAAGAGAAAGAGCGTTGATAAAGAGCTGATGAGCCATATGCCTAACAGGCTTTTGAAACCAACAAGCTCAACCAGAGGAGGAACCGCGGACGAAGGCAGCTCCATTTTGTGGGATTTAGGGTTAGGGTTGGCGCTGATGGGGGGCCTACAATCCTGGGTAAGCCCCGGGGCCTATGGGGATATTAAGGTGGCCCAATTGAATGTTTCTCCATAGGAAAATTGTAACTTCAATGACCATTTTCTCAAAATGCATTTGTGGTGTCAACATCTCCACTTTAGTAGCTCCTACAGACTCCAAACTTTACAGTCTTGTACTTAATGATATTTTAAAGGTTTGTTCAGGGGGATTTTTCAATACTTAAGAGTAAACTAGATATTCAAAATCCCCTCTGACCAGATATTTCTACCTTCGGGCTCCAAAATGGCCAGTGGCGGCCCTGTACTGAAGCTAACTAGCCGAGCTGCAGTGCACTCACAGACTGTTCTAAACAGGATATTCAAAATCCCCTCTGAACAAACCTTAATTAATATGTCAACAAAATATAACCATATACATTATTTACATTATTTAGACTTTTTCACCAAAAATGTAGGACATTTTGGCCATTTTAACGTTAGGGGATTTTGGATGTATTGTTTAATGTTTAAATTCATAATTATTAGTGAATTGAATCACCTTGTTTTTTGGGGTTCCAAACTCCATTAATAATTACTGAAAACCCCCTTTGAACAAACCTTCGAAATATTGTCAAGGCCAAGACTGGAAAGTTTGGAGTCTGAAGGTGCAACTCAAGTGGAGATGTGTTCGCCACAATGTGAGAAAAATGTCATTTAAGTTGTATTTTCCCATATAGATGTATAACTAAATGTTGAATAAGTGCAATAATTAAACCTATTGTAAAGATTTTGTCATTTGTTTGTTTCCAAATGAAGAGAACAAACTGCACCAAAATCTGAAAATAGAAAAAAAAAAAAAGACTTTTATTTAGCCTGTATTGTCTAAATAGTCTCAATCTACACTTTTAAGCAATTTCCTTATGAAACAATTGTTTATTTCCATTGTATTTCTAAGAATGTTTCTCAAAATGATCTTGGGGTTTAGAAAGTTGTATGATAGCGGTCCGGATTGTGCCCCCGGGCCTGACGTTGCCTGCCCCTGCATTACAGTCGGTGTTCTGTGCAGGACCAGTCTTTAGAACAGACAATAAGGGCAGAGCTGTGCAGAGAGTAACAGGCTGAGGCCCTGCAGACAGAGCCTTTCAGGACACGCTTTTTGTGGACACTTTTTGGTGAATGTTGCTTTTAGCTGCACTCAGTGAATGTAGTGACAGCACTGACATGGAGCAAATGGACACAGAGAGGACTGAAGCTGAACTGATGTGGACCCAACAGAACTCACTGACTTCGACAGGCTTCCAAACATGTTGTGTGCAAGTGAGAATCAAACTCACAGCCTGTACATGACAGATAAAGAACTTCTTAGGCAGAATAAAAGTTTAGTTTCTTTATTAATTCATTTCTGTAGATATAAGGGGAAAAGGGCTAAAGGCGTGAGTCTTGGGAGCGCGCCGCTCACACACACTTGTGCGTGCACCGGGGCTCCTCTTGTGAATGCAAACCGCTCCGGCAGGTGCGCCACAGGTCTTCGCATCCGCCCACTAGATGCTGCGTTTTGGAACAAGGGTCACAACACACTGAGCAGCGCCACCCCAAACAATATTATAGTAATATTTATTATGAATCTAACCAATATTACTTTAGAACATCCATAGTGCACCCAGTAGCACCCTATGGATCAGAGTGTCGGCCCACATCCACCCAACACCACCAAGCCCTACACACCATGGAGATGTGAATGCTGCGCTGGTCGCTTGGACTCACGAGATGTCCAAGCGACCACTGAATAACCTGTTCCATTTGTGGTATGTCCACACTCACATTTGCTGCTAAACTGTAATTCACCATTTACCATTTATGCTGTTGTCTCATATTGTGTTAAGTTACTATTTTATTTTTATTAGATTTTTTAAAAATTTATTTTCTAGTTTTATGCATGCCTTAAAGTTATAGCCTTTATTTAATTATTACTATTTTATTTTTTTCTCCATAGTTTATTATTTATCTTATTTTATATCTATATTTATGTTTCATGTTGCACGAGTACACCAAAGTAAATTCCTAGTCTGTGAAACCTTCATTGACAATGGCAATAAACTCTATTTATTCTGATTCTGATTCTGAAATGACCATGTCAGAAGAGTCATGGGAGTGGCCCCTAGATCACAGAAAAGATGAGGGAAGCCCGGCTCCGATGGTACGGTCATGTGACTCATGGCAATGAGGACTCAGTGGCACAACAAGCCCTACATATGAGCCCACGAGGACGCCGACCACGAGGGGGACCAAAGAAGAGGTGGATGGACAGAATTAAGGAAGTTCTTAAAGAAATCTAAAGGTGGCCACACACTAGAGGATTTTTAGCCAGATTTTTAGTCTTAGGCTCAATGAAAACTTTCTCTCATGGCATGATCTGTGGTGGGACTCCTCATGTGTGTGTACAGTATGTGTGTCCTCATGTCTGTCCTTTAGTGTGTGTTGTCTTTGCACAGATCTTTAGTCTCAAAAGATTAAAAATCCTCTAGTGTGTGGCCACCTTAAGCCACTCCTGAAGATGCTCTGGACTGGACAAAATGGAGGAGACTGTGCCAAAAAGCAGACCCTGTGCCAAAGCGGAACAAACGCTCAGATTATTTTAGAACATCCATAAAAAACTTAGTAATATTAACAAACACTACTATAAAAGTACTTTATTTTCAGACAATACAGACATTGGATTGATGTCTGGAGAACCTTCTGGAGGCGCCACCTGATGGAGCCTCAGTGTCTGAGCTACTGTCCACTGTCAGTCTGGGCCTTCTCTGGCCGTGGTCTGACTGGAGATTTGAACTGACTGTAGATGATGGTCGATACCAGTCTTCTAGTGCTCAAGTCACTGAGCTAAGGTCACCTCCAAAGCGGAGCTCGTAGAACCAATTTAACCCTGAAAAGAACCTCACATACTGCAGGAGCAGGTCCATAAAAGGACTATGTTCAGAGATTAAACTGGCCCAAAACCTGAAAATGTAGAAAAAAATACTTTTAAACGTGGATCTATCCATCATTTAGACTTGACAGAAAACGGACATGTCATATTTATGTCGGTAATACACAGAAAACGCTTTGCATTGATATCTTTCGTCCCCAGCACCACAGCTCTGCCTCTCTCGCCTCTCTCTTCTCATGGCGGCGGGCTCTCTCCGTGAACCTTACGCCCCTGAAGTGTGCGCGCTCGCCTCGATGTGTGCCGCCTCTCCCTTGAGCTAACCGCTAAGTGCTGCCTCCGAAAAGAGAGAGGGAGAGGGAGAAAATGCCTTCACAAAAGCCCATTTGCAGCCCGCCACGGCCCCATACACTCACTCCGGTGACGCTAACAAGCTAAGACGCTAGTGCACTCTTTTCACACTTCCCTCGGGCACAGAGGTGGCAGAGTGGCAGGGAGAAAGACTGGAGGAGAGGGGAACGAGAGTGGGCACAGAGAGTCAGAGAGCGGGAGGGATGTGGTGATAAAGAGCTCCGTGATAGAGGAAAACTCGGCGTGCAATACTGTGATATAGCGTTCACACAACAGAGCAAAACGCGATCGAGACATAAGAACATTTCAAGTAAGTAAATTTGCCATGATTTGAGACGGAAAGTAAAATGATCTGCCAATGGAAGTCATTTTGCTATTTTGGGATTTAATTTGTAGCCTGATTTATTGTTTGACACAGATATTGCATGATCAAATTTTGCGAGATACTGGACCTGATGAACCAAAGTATGTGGAGATTTAGTCATGTTTTAGACACAATTTACAACTTTTTATTTAGTTTTAGTCAGGAAAAGGGTATTACTTTCTCTGACTAAAGAGAGAGAGAGAGAGAGAGAGAGAGAGAGCGAGAGAGATAAGTGATCCAATGACCTACAGGCCTGAGGTGTCACAGCGAGAGGAGACTGGGTGAGTAGAGGGATTATCAGTTCATAGTGTCACTCTGTCCTCACACATCAGCCTCAAAATGTCGCCTGAATCAGAGGAAACGTGGAGAAAGAGTGAGGAGAGAGACAGAGAGAAGAGAGAGGGCAAGGTAGAGAGAGAGAGAGAGAGAGAGGGAGACAGATAGAGAGAGAGGAGAGAGATGTGAGAAAGAAAGACAGGGTGGAGAGAGATAGGGAAGAGGGAGCAAGATAGAGAAAGAAGAGAGGAGAGAGAGAAGAGAAAAAGAAGATAGAAGAAAGAGTGGAAAGAGAAAGAAGAGAGATGAGAGAGAAAGAAGAGAGAGAAGGTATGAGAGAAAGAAGAGAGAGAAAGGAGAGAGAGAGAGAAGAGAGTGGGGAGAGGGTGAAGAGGGAAAAAGAAGATAGAGAGAGAGGATAGAGAGCCGACTTCCCATTGGCCTGCTGTTGTCTTGCTGGTGGCCTTTAAAGCCTGCTCTGTGAGGCTGCTTTATGGCCGATGTCTTCCTCTCATTGAAAAAGCGTCAGAGTTCAAACAGTGGGAGATGCACAAAGCAGATGTGTTTTAGAGTTTGGCCCGGACTCTGTGCTCTCAGCTTTTACACTCCACTGTCACGCCACTCTCTCCGCTCATACTGTATACGCACTTCTTCAGCACACATTTCATATTTTATTTATTCAGGGTAAATTCACAAAGCTCAACAAAAAAAGCTGTGACTATGACAGATATGGGTACAGAAGCCGAAACAATACAAGTACAGTAAAAACCAAAATAATTCACTTAAAAAATAATTATTATAAAAACGTGAAATTCTCCAATAGCTGAAGTCAGTGCGCGCTAGTGATGTGACGAATAGATACAGACGGCAACTTTGGGAACAGCCACAAACGTTTGTCCCGTTGGAAGCTACAGGGGGCAAAACAAAGGGGTCCCAATACTGCACCCTGCGGCCCTGTATGAAGTGACAGTGATGCCTCATTTTTTTTTTGCCATTACGTCAGTGAAATATTTCGATACTTACATTTGAAAAGACACTTTTATGGTACAGGCACATGAGCTCCATCGCCACATTGCCAGTTTTATGCTTTTTTACTAGTTCTATGTTCAAATGTCAAACACAGCAATGAATTGTGGGTGATATAGTTTGGCGAAGTCCGCGTGGATGTGGGCTTAGTCGAGGTGCAGACGAAGGGTGCAAAGGGGGTGGGGCAAAAGACCGCTCTTGAGAATAGAGCTTTGGAATGTGATGTCACGTAATGGGGCGTGGCCATCAGATTGTGTTGATGTGTATGTGGTTAAGGTGCCATCTTACCGGTCCAAACAACAAACTGCCAACTGTAGAACTAAGGGAAGCTAGATGGAGAAATAACTTCAGGATAGTTCAGGCCTGTTGTGGAGTTGCTGCCATGTTAGAAAGCACTAGAATTGAGAGTGGTTTTGTTTAGATATTACATTTGTGTGATATAAGTGTAAATCATCACATCTGGCTATTGATTCATATCTGCTAACTCCAGTTCATAACTATGTAAACAAAGTCAAGGTATTTCTAATGTGTAATATTTAACTCTTCTCCAGTCTTCACCCTCTTTACCCTGCACCAAAGAATGACAGTGTCTTCTCAGGACTACCCCCACAGCCCATATGTACTGCAGAATACTGGTAGTACAAATACCAAAGGGAATAGCACCCTTAAAAGTGTTACCTGAATGATATGAGTGAAGACTGAGAAAGTGATAGAAGTACTCCATATTCTTAGATACAGGGCCAATCATTTACTTAAGTAAAAGTACAAGTGTCAGACTAAATTTCTACTTAAGTAAAAGTGTTATAGTATCCATTGAATATAAAGTTGATGATTTTTTGAATATAAAGTAAAAGTATTTTTTAAGAGTTTAATCTGCTGGACAAAACAGGTCTAAACGAGTAAACCACTAAGTTAGGTCTAAACCAGGTCTAAACCAGATCTAAACCAGTACTAAACCAGGTCTAAACCAGGACTAAACAAGGCCTAAACCAGGTCTAAACTAGGCCTAAACTAGATCTAAACCAGGTGTAAACCAGATCTAAACCAAGTACTAAACCAGGTCTAAACTAGGTCTAAACCAAATCTAAACCAGAACAAAACTAGGTCTAAACCAGATTTAAACCAGGACTAAACCAGGTCTAAACTAAGTATAAACCAGATCTAAACCAGGACTAAACAAGGCCTAAACCAGGTCTAAACTAGGCCTAAACCAGATCTAAACGAGGTGTAAACCAGATCTAAACCAAGACTAAACCAGGTCTAAACTAGGATTAAACCAGGACTAAACCAGGACTAAACCAGATCTAAACCAGGTCTAAACCAGGTCTAAACCAGATCTAAACCAAGACTAAACCAGGTCTAAACTAGGTCTAAACCAAATCTAAACCAGAACAAAACTAGGTCTAAACCAGATTTAAACCAGGTCTAAACTAAGTATAAACCAGATCTAAACCAGGACTAAACAAGGCCTAAACCAGGTCTAAACTAGGCCTAAACCAGATCTAAACGAGGTGTAAACCAGATCTAAACCAGGACTAAACCAGGACTAAACTAGGACTAAACCAGGTCTAAACCAGATCTAAACCAGGACTAAACCAAGTCTAAACTGGAACTAAGCCAGTTCATTGTAGAGAGGTCTCTTTCAAAATGAAATACATTACTTTTACAACAATTTTAAAATGTACTGCAGAAGAAAGTACAGATACAGGCTCCAAAATGTAGTGAAGTAAAAGTAAACGGAGCTTCCTCATAAAATGTACCTAAGTAAAGTAAAAGTACCTATAATTTTTTACTGTTTCACCTTTTCCAGCACTGAGAAAAAGTGAAACAGTGCTAGACTTTGACCACATTCATTTTTTACAACTAAAAAATGTCCTAATCAGGCTGCTGTACAGGACACACAAGCAGAAGATCAAAAGTATCATTCTGTGGTCTGGATTAGCACATCCCCATAGTCGGTGCGGTCAATGCAATTTAGTGTCCTCTTTCTTCTCCTCTTTCTTCTCCCTCACTCTTTCTCTCCTCTTTCCTAAAAGCCGAGGCAGGCCACTCCCCCCTGGGCAGGTTACAAAATGTCTGGTACTTTGGGACCCCCGCCGGCCCGTAGACTCCGTGTGTCCCGACATAAAGCGGGCCATTGAGATCATAGTCCTGATTATTCTGCGCACAACACACAGCGAGGGGCGGCACAAAAGCCTCCGCAGCCGCACTTTATCATTTGGGGACAGTTTTTTAGACAAACTGAAAAGAGCAGTGAATTGTGATGGCACGCACTGAAGCTAAACCATTATGTCCGGGGTGAGTGAGGCTGTGAGTGTGTGTGTGTGTGTGTGTGTGTGTGAGGGCTCAGGGTGAAGTGGAGTCTCTCTTTCAAATGTTCGGAGATGACCGGCTGCAAAAAGGCTGACACAATGAGCTCAAAGCGTTCTGGAAATGCAATTTGTGAAAGAAGTAGTTTCAACACATTCAAAGTTATAGGAGGAGGATGGTGAGGTGCACGGCCTCTAAAATATTACACTTTAAAATGGGTACATGCATGCAGGCGGTGAGGCTGCTTTTGGACACATCAGCATTGATATTTTAGGGGAGACTGGGGATGATTTAAGGAGTTGAGACTTACTTGACTAGTACTCCCAGAGGACTCGACTTGACTTTAGACTTGCTTCTTATGGCTTTAAGCCCCGTTCAGACCAAACGTGCGTCATCGCTCATGACGCCCATTCTTGAACGCGCAAATCTGCCAAAGACGCCGCTTATAGACGCACATTGACGCAGCTACAGCTTTAACGTCTGGCCCCTATTACATTGATATAGTGTGAGCACCGTTGACGTCACCATCTTCAGTGGCGCTTACAGTAAGCATCCGTTTGGCACACCAGAGGCCCGGGTTCAATCCCCGCTGGTTACAATGTTTATATTCTTTTCACTCTGAAAAAATATAATAGGACTGTTGTCCCAACACAAGTCGCACTGACAAAACTATATTTCTTTTTGTCAGTCCCCATGTTCAGGGGTAAATCCGTATCATTTGTGTCTATATAGTGTGTTGG
>OMNZ01055752.1:8092-19082 GCA_900303255.1 Lesueurigobius sanzi | reverse complement strand
ATGGTGGTACGTTTTCACCCAGAATTTGTTGTAATTGAATTTAATTAAACTAAAACTAACAAGATTTTTTTGAGAAAATCTTGACCTAAATTAAATTCCATTTTCGTGAAAAGACTAAAACGAAATTAAAATTTGCTGCCAAAATTAACCCTTTAACCGCCAAAGTTGCCAAAATGCACCCATTTGGCAACTTTTGCGTTACTTTGGCGCCTGCCATTAGGTCAAGAGCGATCTGAACAAACAACACATTATTTAAAAAAAATAACAATGGATATCAGAAATAAAGTGGGTGAACGTTTAGGTCCAACTTGGAGATGTGAGAGGAACTGGTAAAACATTTATCTGTTGTTCTCTATGGCTAAAAAACAGTTGGCGATTAAAGGGTTAACACTGAAAGTGACCCCCGCCAGTTGTGAAATGTGCTCATGAAAGTTGGGAATGAGCTTGGACCACAACTATTCATTTATTTGACTCGGTCCTTCTTCCATTATTTGTAATTTCAAAAAAGCATAACAAAATCAGGTATAGTGCCTTTAAATAAGAGTCAAAGTCAAACAGAGAGCTGACATTATCAGAGCGAGTCCAGAGAGAGGCCAATACTCCAGAACATCAATATGTGGTGGTAATGAGCAGAATGTGTAGAATGTATTCCAATATCTCCAGCGTTCTTGTTTTGCGTGGGTGTAGGAGAATTCTTTGAAAGTGCCAATTGGGGAAGGAGATCATCGGAAATGGAGCCATGACGAAGTGACAGTGGCTGTGTAATCTGCGGTTATTTACAGCCCAGGCAAATCCCTAAGGCCAATGAACTGCAGGTTTGATAGGATGTCACTATAAGCCAGTGCAGAGGCTAGCGGTGGATCTTTCTCAATGGGCCAGACCCTTCTGTACATCCAACACATGTGGGCTGAATGAACTTTGTAGGATAGGGGGGAAAAAATACTTATTTCTCTTGCAAATGTAACCACTGAATGCAGCTCAAAGGCTTATTTAAAATGACCTGTTTGATCAGTTTTTTATAAGCCCCTTCTCAATCCGCCATATCATCGCGGTGGAGGGGTTTGAGTGATCCTGGGAGCTCTGTTGTCTGGGGTAGGGTCTCCCAGGGCGAACATGTCCTAGGTGACGGGTCAGACCAAGGCTGCATCTAGAATGGGGACAAAATACAGTACCTCCTTCCTCTTCCTTTCTCCTCTTGTTCCTTAACCTTTGAGAGCTACATCATGGGTTCAACATTAAGGTCCCTCATCCATTAGGAACGGTGCCTCAGCTGCGCATTTGCACCATTTTGAACCTTCCTCACTCAGCGGAAGCAACGGGGGAAGTTACGTCGCCAACAGCTGTTTTAAAAATACTCAATTGTCCACACTCCTGACTACAAAACACTCCGTCTACTGTCCACCACTGACTTTAACCCTCTGAGGTCTTGGGGGATTTTTTATTTTTTATTTTCGCCTGGTATATTTTTGTTTTATTGCTTCTGAAACACCTCCTCATGGTGCACCATCAAGTGCTTGGACTCTTTATTTTCATAACAAATTGAACTAGTATCATCTGAATGCTGTAGTCGAGTCATATCAATGAAGTAATCATGATAGAAGCAGAAAAACAACCATCCCTAGAAAAATCTATGTACAGTATAAGGCTGTGGACATTAGAGAATTTTTTTGTGGGTTAGACCTGACCCAGGAGATGGAAGATAAAGGCTGTAGTTACTGTACAAAAAAATGTAGCCGCTCATAGCACTTTTTTGACTATTATTCCATTCAAATATGCTTCTTTAAACATAGAGGGCTATAAACCTGACCTTCTATGTGAAATCTGTGCTTATTCTCCATATATTCACATTTTTGAGAAAAAAAAAATATTGTCCTAAATGTTACCCCATAGTTGTGCTCATTTTTAGCACAAATGTTACTCCATATTTTAGTCCTCCATGTTCTATATAAACCAAAAACAAGATAGTAGCTGACCAGAGACACATTTTCAGGATGAAGAAGTCAAGTTTTCAGACAAAAAAAACAAGTTTTACCTAGTACCGTTTTGAATCCCTGGGCGATTTTGTAAAGTGCAGAGTCAGCAGTTTTAGCTAACTAAGCTAACTTAGCACTTTTTGACACAAATTTTCAACGCGACCTTACATCGCCCCCCGGAGGCCTAGAAGGACATGGGTGGGCTCATTTTAAAGCTCCAACCCTCCTCTTTCCCAGTCTCTATGACATTTAATCGCGCACTTTATAAACCTCACGCAATCATCACAGACTCTATGAAGCCAGACAGAAAACAGAAATCAGTTTTAGATCACATCTATCACACATATAAATCCACTGGACAAATATTCACCAAATCCTGTCCTTTGGTTCATTATCAGAGACCCGGCAACGGATTTAAGCAGAAGAAAATAGTTGAAACCCTTCTCTGACCAATGTGCCACAGACAAACAAGCAAACTGCGTACCTGCATGTTTTCTGTGGCATCTCCGAGTAATCCTCCAAATGTTATGGCATTGGTGACCGTGCCCAAGTAGATGAACAAGATGGCAGAGAGAGACTGAATGTGCAACGCATCATAGAAGTCACTGGCAAAAAACGGTAGCTTGCGTTTGACATCCAGAACGAGACCGCCGCAAAATCTGTAAAACGGGACAAACGCATTCATATTTTTAATCCCAAACGCCGAAGACAAGACGGGGAAAAGGAGAATAATGTGATTACCTGTTTGTGTACTGCAGCTCTTCCCCAACCTCGTGTCCTCCTCCTCCTGCTCCACCATGTCCCGCCTCATGTGGAGCGTCCCCGTTAATTTGAGGGGGATCTCCTCCTGCATACATGTTCTTTCTGTACACAAAGTTGTGAACAAAGGGTGAATTCTTAATATAGGAATGCAACTGTTCATAATATAACGATGTTGTTACATTTATTATCATGTTGCATCGAATGTAAAGATTTATACAGCAGGTACAGAAAGTCTACACTCCCACATTGGTAAGTTCCACACCTGGTAAACACTTTTGTAGCTGCTGACAGTGTGTCAATTCTAGTTTGAGGGATTTTTGATTTTTCATAATAAAAGTCTTCCAGACCTGAGAGGTTTCTGTCCTGTCTTGAACACACTGCTCTTTGAAGGTTTATTCACAGATGTTCAGTGATGTTTATGTGAGGAGACTGTAGGTCACGGTAAAACCTTCAGACAGCACCTCTAGTGGTTGTCCATCGTGGATTATGAGGTTCAGGATTGTTATCCATTTGGAGAAGCCCTCCACTTTTTCACAGATGTTGTTACGTTTTCATCCAGAATTTGTTGGAAATGAATTTAAATCATTATTTCTCCAACTGTGACATGTTCCCTGGGCCACAGGCTGCAAAACTAGCCCAAAGCCTGATGGATGCAGCCCCATACGCAATAGTTAGAGATGATGTTCTTTTGATGAAGCTGGTGCCCTTTCTACCTCAAACGTACCATTGCTCATTATGGCCACAAAGTTCCAATTAGACCTCTTTTTTGTTTCCAAAAGGCATCAGACTTGTCTAAATGTTATTCTAAACTTTCAGATGCCACAGTAAAACTTTGTGGCCAGAGCAGTGTGTTCAAGACAGGACAGAAACCTCTCAGTTCTGGAAGACTTTTTTTATGAAAAATGGGCAAAAATCCCTCAAGCTAGAATTGACACACTGTCAGCAGCTACAAAAGTGTTTACCAGCTGTGAAACTGTGTACAACTCTGCAGGGTGTGTAAACTTTTGCACCAGCCTTTTTTCCTTTAAAATTAATTTAAAAATGGAAAAAAATGAGAATAAAATCTGATTATTATTTGTTTATACATACAAAGGAATGTCTCATCTGTAACTTTGTGCCTTTGGAAGTTCATTCGAGCTTGCCCTGGCTTCTTTATTCACAATAATAGAAATTTTCATCCAGGCTGTGTAGACTTTTTATACCCACTGTGGATCGTGCACTATACTGTAAAACTGAACTGGAATACATTTGCTGAGCTTTAGATGAAAGGTGAAGGATTATCTCACAGACCTCTTGTCGGATGAGGGCAGAGATTTAGGGGGCTCTATCCTGATGTCAGGGTCCCATTCACCAGGAGGGAGAACAATGACTTCATCGAGGAACTCCTCAATACCAGCAAGTAGGTCCTGTCTGTCTTTTGCTTTGTAGGCAATATCATGGAAAACCTAGGGAAGGAGAAATGTGAAATGGGTAACTGCATGCAGATCTGGCAATCTTGGTCAGTCAAAAGGGCCCAGACAGTAGGTGATGATCAACTATCATAGGAATGTTTAATCTGAAGACACTTCCTACAAGAGACATTACAGATTGTGGAACACTGAGTTTCAGCTTTAGCAACTACTTCCAAACTTCCAACAACATTTTATGTTATTTAAATGATTATTTCAATAGGACTTAGTCACCTTTGAATAGTAGTAGAAGTGAGTAGTGGAAAAGCTGGTGTATGGACATGTAAAGAAATGTTGAAAACAAAACACACCTCATCTGACATTAGAGTTGCAATGGCCCTTCCAATCTCATGGTAGGATTTGGCTTTTCCTTTGGGACCCAGTAATACAAAAAGGAACCTTGCATGGGGAGAAATAGATCAAATTATATACAGTTATATATAATTTACACATTTCTTTCATCAAGTCCCCTGATTTTTGGTTAGTTTACCTTGTGGGAACGGGGACCTCAGTCAATGCTCCCAGCATGACAGCTTGCTGCAGCCGAACAAAAGCCACAAAGGGACTTTCCAGGAAATCCACTTCTCCTACCAACACATTTGATGCTTCAGCATCGCGTGGGAGTTTCTTCATGAACTTGTTCTTAAGCTGACAAATAAAATAAAAGGATTAGCTTTAAAAATGTGTTGGGCACAGTATTAGTGTTGAAAGGGCAAAGTTAAATTAAACCCACTTTGGGTATTAAGAATGTAATTATCATTCTTATTAAAGTAATACTGAATTTATATAAACAGGCCATTCCCCAATTTTGCTGAATTACAAAACTTCAAACATAAACCACAGAGACAATGAGGAAGTAGTGTATAGGACAAAGATGGCAGACAGTGAGCTTTTGTTACCAATCAGCAGACCAAGCCAAGGACTTATCTGCCAAAGCACAAGGCTCACACGAGCGCTGACAAAGGTCACTAAATGACTGCGAATACTGTGTCTTTGTTAATGGAGACCTTCAGTGCTGCCAGCAGAATGAAGAATAGCTATGGATACATTTACCTGATCTTTCTCTGGCTTATCTGAGAACTCACTCAGACTGTTGGAGGTGAGGTTTCGGTGGGTAGGGGTTGGACTACCTGCAAAGATGACGAGAACCCGGACTTTAACAAAAACTAAATATGTAAAAAAAAAACATTGGAATACTTTAGGACAAGAAAGGAACTTTATAAAGAGAAAAGGATGTAGATGTAGAAGACTAAGTTGAAAGGCCTAAAAGAAAACCATAATACCAAATTTTAGTAGCTTGTTTGTTTTCAGCCACTATGTGTCTGAAAACATTGTATCTACACTATGTGTAGATACAATTAAAGAGACACTTACTACAAGTGCCCACTTTGTTCAAATCTGCTGTAGTCTAGAAATCCAGGGATACTACTGTCACACTAGGTTGCCTATTTGGGAATGGCGCAACCTCACTTACAGAGGTATCCAATGCTGGAGCTCCTCATGACCTCCTCACATGCCTCCTCTGATTCTTGGGGGTTTAAACAAGGCACATGCTCTTGGGGGTTGCGTGCTACAAATGGCGTCCAAGAGGCAGGAAGACAGAGACCCGAAGGGGGCAGAGAAAGAGGGAAAAGAAACCAAAGGATTGTGAAGAGACATCCCCCAAAGATAAAACAAGAATAAGAAAATGTACTGCTCTAAAAGAAACTGTAACGTAAAAAATAAAAAGCAGGATTGTGAATTTACCGTTTTCAGGATTAGAAAACAGTCTACTTGCGCTCGAAACACTTTTTCCAATGTCTGCCAGCGACCGCAAGTTGGATTTCTTGGTTTGATGTCGATGCTTCCTCAGCAGCGTGTACATGACCTTCTCCTTCAGGTCAGGCTTCAGCTGTCCACTCTCAATCTGGCTATCCGTGATCACCTCTGTCAGGATAACATTTTACGCAAATCAAATCAGGTTGTGGAGGAGAAATCTTTTGGCAACGTACCAACAATTTGAGGCAACGTGGTGGCTTCCAGGTCTAACATGATCGTGCCCTTTTCAATGCACGTCTTGAGTTCCATTAGACTGTGCAGGGACAGCGTCGCCACATGGGGCTTACTCCAGCGCTCTCCACCTTTCTCCACCTTCTCCTCAAACTTGATCCATCTGTAATCAATGAACAACAGATTCAAGACAAGATAAAAGCTGTAAAACTTAGAAATGATTTGACCTGCATTTGAATTGATACAAATGTAAATAATAACAAGTTACAGGGCACTTTGCTTCAGACTAACCAGGTCTAAATCAGGACTAAACCAGGAGTAAACTAGGCCTAAACCAGGACTAAATCTGTACTACACCAGGTCTAAACCAGGACTAAACCAAGACTAAATCAGGACTTATCTATGTCTAAACCAGGTCTAAACCAGGACTAAACCAGGACTAAACCAAGACTAAACCAGGACTAAACTAGGTCTCAACCAGGTCTAAACAATGTCTAAATCAGGACTAAACTAGGTCTAAACCAGGACTAAACTATGTCTAAACCAGGGCTGAACCAGGTCTAAATCAGGACTAAATCTGGACTAAACCAGCACTAAACTAGGTCTAAACCAGGTCTAAATCAGGTCTAAACTGGGACTAAACCAGTTCAGAGAGGTAACTTTGAAAATAAGATACTTTTACTTCACTAAGTTTGAATTTGTGGCAAACCAAAGCCTATAATTAAAGCAGAGTTAGGTACGCAGACAGCCATTGTTATGTGTGCTTATACACAGCCCTTATGGGCGGCAGACAAAAGGCGACAAGATGGGCTTCTTGTTTCTTTACTAAACAGTTTTGTGCTGTTGTGACTTGTCCACAGTTCAAATGATGGGCATGGGGGAGGCATAGAAATAAATAATTCCGCAGACACACGTGGGAATTTCTCTGTCTGCACCACATCAGACAGACGAGAAATTAAACGGTCGGACTGTAAGACAAAGGGCTAGTCTCTGAGAGCTGTGGATGAGGTTTCTCCAGGGGATAAAATGTCCCTCTGGCCACGATCCACACGGATAGGACTCTGGGACTTGCACAGAGAACAAGGAGACACCACTGACCTCCTTCACCTGCTTCAGTAACACCATCTTTAACTAGTGAGAGCAACGGTCACTTACAAAGGATACAGATGACGACAATTACACTATTCATCCATTGTGCACCAACAAATTATGCTAACAAAAACATAATAGTGGACTTTGATATTTGACATTATCGAATGCTTAGTTATTGAAAGTGTTCTAATGGATTTCAGAAGCTGTGGCCTGTCTACAAAAGTCTTCAAGATGAATATTGTGTTCTACTGACCCCAGTAGTGGGCGTTTCTTTTACTTCCTGGCCTGCCTGACTCTGGAGGTAGTTCATATCAGATAAGCACAGACTGTGCGTTCACTAAGGTGTAGCTTGTTTCCGTATGCCGACAAAAGAAAATGTGCCTTTCTGAGGCTACTTTCTTATTTTATTGTTCTCATTATTAGCCTTTTTTTAAATGTGGCTTTTTATCCTATTCCAGTATTATTACTACGGTTTGCAAACCTTTTTTCTTCCTGATGGCACAGTTCCTGACCTTTTGCACCCCCCTGTGTGATCCTGTCCTAAGAGCTGTTGTAACAAGTACATTTCTCCATGCGAGATCAATAAATACTGTCCTAAGAGCTGTTGTGACAAGTAAATTTCTCCATTGTGAGATCAATAAAAACCATCTTATCTTATCTTATCTTAAAGAACTACTGTATCTTATCTTATGTGGTGATTAAAGGGTGATGCTTGGGTTACCCTTGTAGCTTACCTGGCCGTCTCCTTCCACTCCATCTCCTGCCCATCCACAGACAGGAGTTCATCCAGCTCAGTGAAGAGCTGTGGAGGTGGTGGGCCATCATCCTCCTCTCCCAAGATAAACCGGATTCTCTCAGCTGGAGAAACTGAGAAAAGGAGACACCACTCAAATTACAATCACAGAGTGTTAACACACAAATCTGTATTGTGCGTTTATTTCAAACAATCAAACAACAAGTTGGGTTGATAAGCCACTCACAAGACACACAGGTCCAAACATTTTGTTTGAAAAGGGACAGAAAGAAGCAAAAGCTTATGGAGGCCCATCATCTACAAACTTGAATTCAGACCATCGAGAATAAATCATACTTACAGTGTTTTACATTTATAACAATAAACAACAAAACATTTAATTTACTAATAAATACCTATTTTATGTTCTCATTATAACCTTGTACAAGTTCACTTTTGAACATATTTTTTAAATTGTTTCATTCAATCCATTCCATAATTTCACGCCACAAACTGTACACACAGACTCTTTCTTGCGGTTCTTACTTTTGGAAACATGAAATTAAATTGTCCTCTAAAATACTATACACCCCCTCTTTCTTTGAACAGCTTTTGTAGATTTCCAGGAAGTAGTTTTAGTTTTGCGTTAAAAGTAAAGTAAGTCCGCACAGTTGATAATGATATGATACTGTAAAGAATATACTTTATCATCTAATTTATGTTGTACACACTTAACATTTACATCTTATCAATGCATCAGGGCAGAAAACAGGACATTCATAGTTAAGACCTAGAATATTAGTATTGGTGTCATTACTGTATTGAAATACAGATATATTGAATCTCTTGAAATGAATACCTTCAAACTTAACCCAGGTACAAAATAACAAACACTGGACTCTCAACAACAAGAAAGTGTGCACTGTTAATCATTCTCAACACTAGATGTAGTGATGATACAATAGGACTTTGGCTCCTAGAGATACAATAAAGGCAAGTGAATGAATGAACAAGATAGGAAGTATTTGCTGTAGAGATAATTTGGGATATTAGTAATAAAAGATAATTTGTTGGTGTAAAGAAAAGGTAAACAAACCGAAACTTTTAGCTGTTCTTTCTCATATTCCAACTCTGTTACAATTACAAAAACAAAACAAAAAAGATTATTTGCACAGCATTTACACAGCGTCAGGGTTTCAGGCTGTACTTAATTTGTTATTCATGATGAAGAAACTACTACTTGTTCCTTCCAAGAAGGTTGTGCAACTCATAAGTGAGGAGACAAAGTGCAAGGTAAGTGGTAAGGAACATGGCTATTTCCATTCCTCAACAAGGCGCCTGTAACCTTTTAATCCTCAAACAGTGTATCCAAGCTTTATTTAGGCAGCTTGTTACTGAAATAGTTGGCCATGTCCTACATGTACAAACTTTCGGTGACAGAAATAGTTGAGATTAGCGACAGTGGAGCTCCATATTTGCAAAGACCCATCATTGCAGTAAACCCAAAACCCAAAAACAGACACTAACTCCACTCGTAGCCATGGGGCCTTTCCCGTTTAGATCCTCACTTGAAGAACCTGACTTCAAACTCTTTGCTTTCCACAACACACTGTGCACTTTCAGCCCCTAGACTGTTATCAATGAAAACCACACTTTTGTTGTAGTAACACACACCGTTAAAGTGGACAGCTTCGCAGTGCCTGGTAGAATAAACAGAATTTCATTTTTCAGAGGGCAAAACAGCAAAAAGTACATCAGCTGGAACTCTAATCACCTTTGGCTACACCTGTGTTTTGAGTCGGGGCCATCGTCTGGCTCATGTTGCTACCCACACATCAAAATGTCACCTATAACATAAAGTAGTGCAGGTAATCCAGGCACCACTCGACCACACTGACGCTGCCAGACTATTCGGGGCATTTGATCCTTGGAAAGAACTATTGCAATGATAGAAACGACTGCAAGGGCAAATACTGTCAATACCTAGACCCTACGGCAAATCCATGCTGCTCAGGTGACCTTGTGTTCATACATGCTTAACGGGCTTCAATTACAAAAGGAAAATCGATTGCAAGCCATAATTTGATAAGTAATACATTTGGCGCAACTTATGTGGTGACTCTTATCATTGCAAGCCACCAAAGAATGACTAAGCAAACAGGGCAATTTGCACCTGAGTGTAACAAAGCAGGATTATGGTGTTAGTGAGATAGCAACATGAAGAGGATTACTCTGGCCAGTGCTTGTCTGCTGCATGGGAACTGTGAGCAAACCTCTACACGGCAGTATAAAGATGAACTACTATGAATGCCTAGATTTTAATTATACGTATTTGAGTGCCACAGCAGCACAGGTGTATGGCCAAGATCATTACTACTGTAGAGACAAACTGAATTAAAAAATACATATATTTTAGCCTGACTGTACACAGGGACTCACAACTAGAAACCCATTTTCATGAGCAATGGTTCAAATGCCTTTACAAGCCTGGTCTACCCCTTTTCTAGAATAAAATGTTAATATGTCCAAGGCCAGTGGTGGAAGAAGTACTCAATGTTCTTAAGTAAAAGTATGAGATTAAGTCTGTACTTAAGTAAAAGTATCAACTGTAAAATGTACTTTATAAGTAAAAAGTATAATAATGAAGAGTTTTTTTTAATCCTTTGAATCAAACCAGGTCTAAACCAGGACTAAACTAGGTCTAAACCAGGTCTAAACCAGGTCTAAACCAAAACTAAACCAGGTGTAAACCAGAACTAAAGCAAGGTATAAACCAGGTCTAAACCAAAACTAAACCAGGTCTAAACCAGAACTAAAGCAAGGTCTAAACCAGGTCTAAACCAGGTCTAAACTAAGACTAAACCAGGAGTAAACCTGATCTAAACAAGTAAACCACTAACCAAGTCTAAACCGGGACTAAACCAAGTCTAAACCAAGTATAAACCGGGACTAAACCAAGTCTAAACTGGGACTAAACCAGTTTGTCGTAAAAA
>OMNZ01055742.1:31549-41623 GCA_900303255.1 Lesueurigobius sanzi | reverse complement strand
AAAGCAGGCTATCCACCTTATTCAGGAAGTTGCAATGGGGGCCGCCATTTTGTATTTCTGGTCAAACTGCAGGTCTGACTTGAGCTTTGATTTTTGTTTTTGGTGAAACATGTAACGTTTACAACAAACCTCTGTGTGAATATATCCATCAGCTTCCATCCTTTAGAGATCCTCACAGACAATTAGCCAATTAGAGAGACAACAAAAAGTCAGAGAAAATATCGCTAAAAATAATTTTAGGTGACTTTTTTCATGTTGTTCTTCCACTGAAACTAAACCTGAGCCACACAAACTTATTTACGTTGAGCTTTTTTACAAGTTTTTTTGTTGATTCCCTTTTTATTTTCTTCACTCTCTTACATTGACGACAATGGAATTTCAGCTCACAGGAAGTGCTAATAAAAACAGGAAATGCTTTTACAACAAAAGTGGGCAGGGCAGAATAAGGTGAATACAATAGCCTCCAGATGATACCAGATTTAGCCTTTAGATTAAGTTTCCCTCTGTAGTGATAGTTTTAGACGATTCCCTCCTCTGCTATGCTTTTTGATGCGCTATTATTTGCTCAGCCCTATTCAAATCTGAGCATATTTAAAGGCCATTATCCAGAATATTTTATCTTACGTCAGCTCTGAGGACGGTGAGGTCAATCCATGACTTCACTAATGCCCACACTTTTCAACTTGCACGTTCGCTCCGCTCCCCTGCGCCTCTCGAACACAAACTCAGAGCAACAAACAAATAACTTCTTGTTTTGTTGAAGAGGTATTCCAGGAATCCCTCGACCCCCCGCACCCCTCCTGCCTCTGAGCCGGAGCCTTATTGAATTGGAGATGTTGCCGCGTTTCATTTACTCCAAACATAAAGTGGCAAGTGATGTATGCACAATGAGCTCGGTCTTGTTTACAGCCAGGCCACTGGAGCACGGCACACGGGCACTTTTGTGAGAACCTTCGCTCTCAAACAGACACGACAAGCCGACGATTTATATTCAGAGCCGCTTCATAAAATGTCAATTGGTGGCTTGGGTGTCTGGTTCCTGATCAAGCTTTTAATTCTTGTCTTGATGAAGTGGATTAAAGCATAAATGAGACCAATATCCTTTGGGAGTTTTGTTTAGATAGCCAACTTTGATTTTGATTCATATAATTTCACTCAATATCCAACACAAGAAAGAAAGGATGGATGAAAGTATGTACATTGTGTTATCATTTATATAAGCCAACGGGATTTGAGCCCTTTTTAATAATCACCATCTTCTTTTCTTTTTGTCTTTTTGCCTCGTTTAACACAACATTTGATGCCACAACTATACTATACTACATAAATGTATTCTGCCTTGATGACTGTTAGATTGTGGGGCAGTGACTAACAGAGCAAGAAATATGAAAAATATGTGACATGACGGGCCATACAGGTGGCGAGTAGTTTCGGTTCATCATAAGGAAGTTACATTTTGCAGCTTTGTTTCCAATCAGCAGTGTTGGGGAGTAACTAAATACATGTATTTAAAATATGTATTCAGAATACTCATTTAGAGTAACTGTATTCAGGTACAAATACTCTCTCATTTAAGGGTATTTCAAATACAGAGAGAGGAAGAGAGAGAGAGAAAGAAGAGACAGACAACAGTTGGTGTAAAAGTGTTGCTACATATTTTTAATCTTCCTCCATATTTAAACATAAAGCAAATCCAGGTGAAAGTATCTAAGTATTCAGAATACAGTACTCTGACTGGGCAAAGTAACTGAATACGTTACAAAATACATTTTAAGACAAGTATTCAGTATTCTGTAACGGAATACAATTTCAAAGTATTCTCCCCAACACTGCCAATCAGTGACATCACTGACATCCGACTAATCTCTACAAGGCCAACTATTGAAATAAATAAACTTTACATTGGTTGAGAGCTGTGGAATTCTTACTCACAATCAGTTATTTTGCTGCCTATTTTGTTTTTATACATTCTAGTGGCATAAAACTAAAATATATGCGCATATATTCCTCCCACGCCGACAGGAGAGCAAGGAGTCGTCTCTCGGGCCCATCCCCAGCGGCAGCACCCTCGGCGCGGACCTGTGCAAAGTCCACAGGCGCTTCTCTGGGAACCTGCAGCTGCCTCCGTTGTCATGGAGACAGGCGGAGAAGGAGCGCGCGCGGCCCCTGACCCCCGACGAGGACCCGGTGGCCCGGAGCAGACCCACCAGCCTGCCCATCGCCTCGCTGCCCCGCATCGACATCACACAGGCCGACCCGGACAGGTAACGTCAGTGTCGTGGGGTCTAGAGGTGGGCCATGTACAGTTGAGCTCATGAGTTTACACGCTCTGGCAGAATGTTGTTGTTTTTGGCCATTTTTCAGTGAATATGAATGATAACAAATAACTTTTTCACTCATGGTGGTTGTGTGAAGCAATATATTGTCAAAAAGAAGCTGTTCACAATGACAACAGAAACTGTCCAAATGTCCCTGATCAAAAGTTTACATACATACCACTTTTTCCTATATTTCAGCTGAAGTTATTTGTGGGTTTTTCTTTGCATCATGAACAATTTTCAGACAGTTGTTGCTGATCGAGTAAACTTTTAGATCAGAGGTGCCCAAAGTATTTTACACAGAGGGCCAAAATGGAAAACTGTCAGTGAGCAAATGGCCAAACTCAGTATTGTTTTTACATGAAGAAAGACTTCTTTGATTACGATACCCTTTAATAACTGTGCTGTTGAGTTTTGGTGTTCTTAGTAACTAGTAATACTCTATCCAGTCAAATTAAGAATATTTAAGAATATTTCACCTTATTTCAAGTAAACAATGACTTGCCAAGTCAAAAATGTCAAAAGAAATAGATTTTTGTTCCTTTTTCAAGTAAAATAAAATTTTGTTCATTTTGCCCACCCCAGTAGTATATACAAGTACATTTAAACACTGACGTCTCGCCTCATGTGCTTCACCTCAGTCATATATAAATTATGTTTCCATCAGTGCTCATAATATCTGTAAAGAATAGGCTTTTCTGCTGTTCCCTTTATGCGTACAGTATATGACTAAATCAGAGACGCTAACTTAGAAAGCATTCATTTGCATCGAGAATTTCAGGAAAAAAGTAAAGTAAAGACGATTCTAGACCAGCATATTTTTGTCATAAGCTGTAAATGGGTCAAAACAGAACATATACAGTAACCCTGAACTCTGGTAATACCACTGACTTCAATTTCTTCAGTTTGTTAAGTGTTTTAGAAGTTCCATTGTTGCCTTTCTTTTTCACTAATAAGAAAAGCAGAGCACTAATTTCCTTAGTGTTTAACATTGTGTAATGGGCTGTGGCTTTCCATGTGATTTGCTAAGTTCATTACTCAAATCAAATGTAATTTAAGCAGCTGTAAAGTACACAAAGACTGAGTCAGTGTGACATCCCGTCTCCTCTGCAATGTTTCAAACACATGTGCGTATAACAGTCTTGCATTACTCAAATGTGTTCTGCTCATTTCTGTGATCTGCTGAATTGAATGTGATTTGTTTTAGTTATTTACTTGCAGCAACACAATTTAGATAAAGTTTGAGCTGTGCCAAAAGGCCTCTCTGTTTCATGGAGAGTTATGGATTTGGCCAGGCTGTGGGCATCATAATGGGATGAAGCTGCTGTATGTGAGGCCACTGAGTTTGTCTCTGCCTTTTATATTTCCTCCAGAGACGCGCTTTCTGTCAGAGCCTAAAATAGCTCTGAGTATTGAGAGTCAGTTTCTAAGCGTTTCCACTTTCTTTGTTCTGTTTTGTCACTGTGTGTCGCTCACTTCACCAACAATTTAATCATTGTATTGTGAAACTTCTGCAATGCTCCCAGCTATTGCACTTTTTGGGAGAAAAACTAGAAGCAAAGTGCTCGGGAAGTCAGTACCACAAAAAGCAGCTCTTTTGGGGAAGGTGCTCTTTGGTGTTGGGGGACAGAAATTCAAGACAAAAAAAACAAAGAACCAACCTTGGTTCTTGAATTGCATTTTTTGTATTCTTTGACCCACTTTCTTTTCATGAACTACCTATTAACCCTTTGAGCCCCATTAGCGTCGCTGACAATGCCACAGATGAAGTTTACTTACCTGTGAATATCTTCTGATAAAAGATAAGGTAAAAGATAGAAACTGACGGAGATTTCATGCCAATAAATGTTTGTAAAGTTGAATTTTCTTTTGTATTTCTGGTGTTAAAAAATTTTTTACATACTCATAAAGTATAAATCCAATACAACTGGTTAATTATGAAAGTCCAGGTTGTCGCACTTGAGGGTACAATGAAAGGAGGTGTTTTAATAGCAAAAAAAACTCCAGGCAAGATAAATTACTTAAAAATACCCTTGGGCATCAGAGGGTTAAAACTACACTACTTATAAAAACTGACCCATTAAAAGAAACTTTATCAGTCAGTATGATCCCGTCCAAAACAATCTTTTCTCTAAAACCCATTCATCGTAACATTTCACTCAATTGATGAAAAAAACCTCAACAATTATTTCATTACGGATATGAAAAACACCTAAAAACAACAACTGTGAGTGGATGTGCCTCTCCTTAGCCCTGACCCGTAATTTTGCTGGGAGTAGGACATCACCAACTCGAGCCACTCCATTTAAAAACATATAAACATTTACTTTTCACTTTTTGAAAAAGGCTTATTGGAGATACGCATGGTTGGAGTGTACTTCCAGTGTACTTTTTGTGTACTTATCAGCTATACTTATCTTAATATACTGAAGTTAAAGGAGCACTATGCAACTTTTTAAGTGAAAAATACATCCCTGATATTAGTGTGTATTTGACCTGTGAGTGACCCAGGGGCTGTGTGGGTGCAGCGTGGCACCTTTACTTTCCATCACAGTGGCCTCTATGACGCTCCAGGATAAATTGTTTTTAAGGTTTCTGGTCCGTTTCTATGAAAGCCCTAAAAACAATTCATCCTGGAGCGTCATAGAGGGCGCTGTGATGGAAAGTAAAGGTGCCATGCTGCGCCCACACAGCCCCTGGGTCACTAAAAGGTCAAATATGCACAAATATCAGGATTTTATTTTTCACTTAAAGTGCCCCTTTAATGTTACGTAACTGAAACATTTCCTACTAATTATAGCTCATGCTTTTACTTACTTTTTTAATCAATATATACTCCACTTAGCATCAGGCCATACTAGGGTTTTAGTTTGACTCTCAGTTCCAATCCTAAGTGAATATGAGAGTGAGTAGTTGTCTTTTGTGCGTATTGGCCATTGCCCAGGACATAACACGTCCCTGGAGTGGAGCTGTGATCCAGTCCAGGCAAAGTCTGTAACGGGTCGTGAAGAGAACAATATCCTTTGTAAATGTGGTCACCGTCAGATTCAAGGAATCATTTGGTGTTTAGAGACCGATTACTGTATTATCTGGACTATAAGGCTCCGGAGTAAGTGGCACCAGCCAAAAAATGCATAATGATGAGATAATACTTTATTGATCTCACAGTGGGGAAATGTACTTGATAAAAAATATAAAAAATATAAGTCGCACTGGACTATAAGGGGGAATTTATTTTACAAAATCTGAGATCAAGAACAGACATTTCATCTTGAAAGGCAAGTTATAATAACAACAGTAGAATAGAGAACAACAGGCTGAATAGGCGTCTGGTATGTTAACTTAACATATTAATTTATATATAAGTCGCACCTGAGTATAAGTGTCAGGACCAGCCAAACTATGACAAAAAGTGCAACTTATAGTCTGGAAAATGCGGGTCTTGACCTCCCTCCACAAGAGGTATCAAGAAATCATCATTTCTGTTACTTTTATTTCTATATTTAATGATTGAAATATATTGTAATCATTTATGATTTACAATCTGATGAATAAAATGGAACTAATTTAGTGTTGAATGGTTCTCGAGTGGAAACCATTAATTTGTGGTTTAAGAGTTTTTTATGTGAGTCTCATGAATTATTAGCAGAAGCCATACATTATTTATACATTTTTAATATGAACAATTTAGGGAAATTGAAAATGTAGATGAAAAAAGATGTTATATCCCCATAAATAACCCCATTTATTTATTTACTTGCTCGTTTACTTACATTCGACTTAACAAATGAGTTTTGAAAGTGATGATGCCAACTGAAGACAAATTAAGTTCCTTGATACATTCCTCTTAAAAACGACCTAAACAAACTTCTGTAAAAGTCATTTTCCTATTTTCCCCAATTGCCGACTGAGCCTGGCTTATTTAATAGTCTATCATTCGTCAGTTTACTCAGTTTTTCAAGCAATCTCTCCAACAAATACTAAATATTTACACGATATTGTCCACATTTGACAGTGTGTGTGATCGGTGGTGGTCAGTGGGCGACGGGAGGGGGATGACACACTCACTAATCTGCAGCTCTTTAGTACAGAGCAGAGCGGGACAGGCTTCAGATAAACAGTCCAGTCCATGTGGATCCTGACCAGAGCCGTCTCACGTCATCTGCTCAGACTATTCCCGCACGTGCCTCTTACTGGACACTTTTTTCCCCCCCCTCTATTTTTGTATAAATATATCAATTTCCTGTTCGAAAGAGCAGTCATAGAGGCCTCGTAGCGGCCGAGGAGTAAAGGATGTTGCGGAGGTCTCCCAGATGCAAAGTCGGACATTTTGACTTCAGCGAAGAGGTGGTGACTAGCGTTCTCATCTCGGCTCCCAGGTGACGACTTTTGCCATTTTCGCAAACTTATTTTCTCTCCAAATTGCTTTCATGTCCTGTTAACTTCATTATATCTATTGGTACAATGACTGCTTCCACACTTACTTCCTCTACTCTGACTCCGTGCCACTAATGGACCTTACACTGTCTGCTGTTTCAGATTAAGTGATTATGTTGGGTGTTTTAAAGCATTTTTCCAAGTCTTACTCTCAATGACGCAAAAAGGAATCCATATGACGCTTATGACTCGTGCGTGTATGTAATTACAGTTAATCTGTGCCTTACTGGCGGAGCTGGACTGGTGCCTGCTTAATCTCACTCCGGTCATGGATCAGTACAGTAAAATAATACAAAAACGCCGCACACGCTTAATCTGAATGATGTTTTACTATTAAGCTTTTCAATCGAAGGCGAGTGTTTTCATTTGGCTTGTAGCATCTGTTGTGGCCACGGCGGTCTGGCTCTTTGACCTTTCGCCTCTAAACTCCACACCATCTGAGCCCATCATCTGGTGCACTCTAGGTCTTCGACTGCAGCCACTGTATAGGTCAGATTATAGTCTCTCATACTGTCCTTCGTAAGGCCAGAGACTGCTCAATAATTGCTTACTTTATATTAACCTTTTAACTTTCTTACTTCATTATTTTCCATAGCAAATATTTGAGTGTTTTCTCTTAACGTCCCACATTTCAACTACAGATTACAGATGATCTTTACCTATGCTACTTTCTAGCTACTTCTACTTCTCTCTCCCAAAACTCAGGTGTTTTTGTTTCTTTTTTCTTGTGAATTTTGGTGTTTCGTCGCATCTTTGTCGACTGGAGAGCACAGTTTTGCTAATCCTGAGTGAGCAAACTACATTTTTAAACCTAAATGAGGTAATGGTGATGTCATCTGCTCCAAAACTAAACAACTACAAGTGGGTGACAGAAAGTGGAGGAGAGTAAACAGAGCCCCTGTCCCGACTATAGAGACCACTGTCCGCTCTCTCAAGCTGAACTACGCTCTTCTGTGATGACAGTTTTTGTGGTTTTGGTTCAGCTTTCCTACGGCAGAGCAGGATTATTTCAGAAGGAGATACAAAATCAAGTATAACTCCCATGTACAGTGCAATAACTAATTTCCTGATTTACTCCATCTATTTTACACAAAGTACGACCTGGTACTGGTCAATTGAGATTTGACTTAAAGACGAAAGTAATAAGGTCAGAGAAATGGCACGATAGCTTCACAGCTAGAAGGTCCCAGGTTCGATTCTGGGGCCGAATGGGGCCTTTCTGTGTGGAGTTTGCATGTTCTCCCCACGTCTGTGCAGGTTTCCTCTGGGTGCTCCGGTTTCTCATACCACTAAAACATGTATAATAGACCAGGATGAATGAGAGTGTTTGTGAGTGCGAGTGTGGGACAACGGATGGAAAATAGCCCAAGGCTACAATGGTGTGTTTACATTCATGCTTCTCATGTACGTTCATTAACATGTCATAGCACTGTCCCAGCCAAATAAATACAAATAAATAAATAAAATTGTGGAGACAGCAACAAATGACATAATGCGTCTATAGCATTTCAACAAAAATGCCTTTCATTTTAAAATCAGTCTCTTAAAATCTCTCTCAAAATGTTAAATGTATGTTGCAAAAACAATCTATTTTTACCACCTTCGTTATTGGTCTGGCCAACATTGTCTGGAAGGAATTTTGGAAATCCAATCCCTTTGCAGCAGGAACTGTCTTGGTCTGTGTTTATCTGTTACCAATATGTACATGCACATATACAGTTGTGCTCAAAAGTTTGCATACCATGGCAGCATCAAGGTAACTTATGCTTTTCATAGAATATGAATGATGATCATGGTGAGTGGTTGAATGAAGACATTTATTGTGTTTACACTTTTCAACAAGAAACTAGCCAAAAGTTTACATATTGTGCATCTTGACACAAACTCAGAGTCCACTTTTGTCAGAGAGTCCTGTATTTCAGCTGAAGTGAGTTTTTCTTTGCTCCTGAACAATTTTCCTGGCAGTTGTTGAAGGTCATGTAAACGTTAGATCAGGGACATTTGAGTAGTTTCTGTTTCATTATGATTTCAAAAGAGTAAACTCAGTTCTTTGACAATAAATGGCTTCACACAAACCACTAACCATCATCATCATCATTCTTTATTTGAGCAGTTGTTTTCAACAGGGCAAGGTAGCACAAATAGATAGGAGAACAAAAGGAGTAGGCTGAAGCACACAGCTGTATACACCATGAGTGGAAAAAAAAAAATGTTTGTGTTATCATTCATATTCTATGAAAAATGGCCAGAAGATTAAAAGGGTAAACTTATGAGCACAACTGCAACCTGGTGTCTTTGGGGCAAATCTGTATGAAAGCATAGGATATTACAACAGTGTTTTATTTTATACTGTATTTAAATATAATTTGTTGTATTATTTGACCTACAGTGTTTAACAGTGTCACTAGTGTGCAGTTGTTTTGTCATTTTTAGAGAGTAGAGTAGACTACTTCTGCAGCTGGCTTTAATCCTTTAGACACCAAACAGAGCAGCATTTGACAAAAAGCTGCCCCTCCTTTTTTCCGACCTGCTCCCTGCACTTATTTGTGAAGCCCTCGATTGGTTTTTGGGCGTTGGGCGGGCGAGTAATCATTTGAGAGACTAGAGAGAGGATTTATGAACATGTTGTGCAAACAGGGACTTAGCTGTTATGCCTGAAACCACTCAGTCTAATGAATGAATGATTTAAAGCCTGAAAATCTTTGGTTTCTTACAGTTTTGAAGGTGAGAATGGCCCATCGCTGTGCTGCAGCCCCTCGGACCCCCAGGCCTCCCCGGGGTCCAGTCTGGTGCTGCACCCGAACTCGGCGTGTCACGGTCAACGCCGCGAGTCCTTCCTGTACCGCTCCGACAGCGACTATGAGCTCTCGCCCAAATCCCTGTCTCGAAACTCTTCTATTGTGGGAGAGCTGTAAGTCTATTCTCGCTTTGACCAGTTCAGTGGTATCTGTGGTAAAGTGGTGAACGGCCTGTTTTCTGAAAAGTAGCACTTGAAACCTAAAAATTACACCATATTTCATTGGCATAAACAATTTGTAATACGGTCTGTTCTAATCGTAAATGACTGCGTTATTAATATTTACAATATGGCTGGAAGAAATATTGAACTTTTGCAACACAAGCCAAAGAAAACGCTGTATGTTCTGTGTTTGTGTAGGTTCTCAGTCGTACAGGAGTTGTCCATCGTAGGCAAAAATTCTTCAGTCTTCATCTGTACTCTGTAGTTGAAATGTAGGACGTTTCGATCTTACTCCAAAGATCGTCATCAGCTACTGAAGGCCTGGAGCACGAAGTGGGTTTATGGTCCTTTGCCAAAGCC
>OMNZ01055742.1:2427-31262 GCA_900303255.1 Lesueurigobius sanzi | reverse complement strand
GCTGACTCCTCCTGCTGGTTCACTAGCTTTATAAACCCACTTCGTGCTCCAGGCCTTCAGTAGCTGATGACGATCTTTGGAGTAAGATCGAAACGTCCTACATTTCAACTACAGAGTACAGATGAAGACTGAAGAATTTTTGCCTACGATGTATGTTCTGTGTTTAGTTTAATATTTCATTTCATGTTTATCTAAATGAATCTTTTTGCTCTTTGCCAGGCACACTGAAGACTTGATTGTGACTCCCTTTGCCCAGGTAAGACAGTACAGCAGCCAAAGTATCTTTACATAGAGCACCCTCAAGTGGCTGAACTAAGTTGTTACGTCTATAATCATACTGTTTTAGCACACTGCCAGGCCAAAAAATGTCATCGGGAAAAAAAAAACCCTTTGATTACTGTATCATTCGCCGTGGCATTGTTTGATTTAGCTTCTACAATGTCAAAAGGTTTATTTCCATCCAGTGTGGGATTCATTTTTCCTCAAGATCTTATATTGATGATGGAGAGAGTGACCACTGCGCAAAGCCTCCTCCAGCACATCCCAAAGATTCTCAATGGAGTTCACATTTGGACTTTGGTGGCCAATCCATGAGTGAAAATGATGTCTCATCCTCCCTTTACGATACCGGCACCTGAACGATACCTATACTAAATTATTTGTCATCTGCACAAATAAGTAACTCTCTAGATGAGATTAAATGACCCAAATTCATCTTATTTATCTAAATTTGAGCTGTTTTGACAAGTTGAGATTTAGTGGCTCATGTGGCCTAATTCTAACCACTTGTGCTCAGGTGTTTTTGACTTGCTTCAATAGATTTCTAATTATTTTCTTTTTTATTTCAGTTTATTTGCCAATGGGGTATGAAAATTGGTCTTGTCCTTTTGACAGTTTTATTTTCCTAATTCAAGCGAGATTACCTTAGAATCAGTAAAAAAACTGTCATGAAATAAACCAAATAATGTTGATGACTGTAGTAAATATGTCCAATCTAGTCAAAACTGCTAATAGTTAGCAGTTAGCTAGACTAATATTCTCAAATCAACTCATTTATACACATGCTTCATTTTTAGTTTTGTTGTGTAGAACTATAAAACAGAATTTCTGTTATCTATTTCAGTCATTTATTCAATTATTTCAGTCATTAATCCAATAAAATACAGTTTATTTTAGTGTTTTTATCATTTGAGCTGAAACACCTAAGACACTTTCTTAAAATATTTTTTCAGTACCTGTTTTCGGTACCCAGACCTAGATATAACCTGGTCATTCAGGATGTTCCCGTAATCAGCTCATCTCGTTCTTTGGGCACATGGTGTTGCTGAACCTAAAACTGGCCAACTGCAGCAACTCAAGATCTATTTGCTCAGTTAAATCTAGGTGGTGACCTTTTTTTGCCAGGCAGTGTATAACCCAGCATAGATTTACTTTGTGATGTCTGAATTTGCTTAGTTTTTCAATAATTCTTACTATAAATTTAAATATCACAAGCTATAAATCTATATAATTGCTAATGTTTGTTTAAAATACTAATTAAACACTGAACACACATTGTAAATGCGTCTGTGTAGGTTCTCAGTAGTACAGGAGTTGTCCATCGTAGGCAAAGATTCTTCAGTCTTCATCTGTACTCTGTCTTTATTCGCTGAGGACGATCTTTGGACTAAGACTGAAAGGTCTGACACTTCAACTACAGAGTACAGATGAAGACTGAAGAATCTTTGCCGACACATTGTAAATGATTCTGAATTTGATTAAAACAGCAGCATTATGTTTAGAACATGTTTGTGACACAATCATAATGGTGTTGCTTCACTTTGTAGGTTCTGGCGAGTCTCAGAACAGTGAGAAACAACTTCACCACCCTGACAAATGTGCAGTGTGTCTCCAGCAAGTGAGTACTTACCATTTCTTAATAGTTTATTATAAATGAGCAGTGGTGGAAAGTAACAAGTACACATTTTATGTACTTTTACTTTATTTTAGTATATTTTGTGATGAATACTCCTGTATCTGTACTTTCTACTTCACTACATTTTAAAAAATGGGTTAAAAGTAATTTATTTTCAAAGTGACCTCTCTACGATGATCTGGTTTAGTCCCATTTTAGACCTAGTTTAGTCCTGGTTTAGACCTGATTTAGTCCTGGTTTAGTCCTGGTTTAATCCTGGTTTAGACCTGGTTTAGACCTGGTTTAGTCCTGGTTTAGACCTAATTTAGACCTGGTTTATACCTGGTTTAGACCTGGTTTAGACCTGGTTTATACCTGGTTTAGTCCTGGTTTAGACCTGGTTTAGACCTGATTTGATTCACATTCCTCTCTTAAAAAATACTTTTACTTTTCACAGTGGATACTTTTATACTTTTACTTAAGTAGAAATGTATTATTGAGTACTTCTTCCACGCCTGTAAATGAGTGACAGGATGAACCAAACAGTAAATATTTCCATGTTTGCCACATGGGGGCGCCAAAGTATTTGTAAATGCCATTCTTATCTAAAGCATGTCAGAGCATGAGCAAACCTTTTAGAATATTGGAATATATTTTATTTTTAAAAAATCCGAATACATTAGAAGAAGTGAACAGGAGTCAAACATATATTTACAAATACAGAAAAGTGTAAAATGACTGCTAGTTCTGAATACTAATTGACAAACGTTTTAAAGATTTTTTGGAGCCCGTAGGTTTCATGTGACAGGACAGTTTAGAGTGAACGAGGAAGAAGAGGAGATGTTCGACATATTGTTGAATTGGACTCATAAGTCTTGACTCTGAGGAGAGTCATGGGCTGCATTATTTATGTGCTTATTTATTACAGTGGTCCCCTGGGTGCTTTAGTTTCCCAAATCTACCCAACACATGCACAATAGGTTGATCCTCCAGCCAGGTGATTCTGACCTTTAGCCTGGCTCAAGATCTATGGGTTTCCCCTGTGACTGCGAAGGATGGGTCAAAGGCACAGACCAAATTCCCCCACGATGAAGTTCACCTTAACCTTAAACTTTACACTTCTATTATTGATGTCATGAGAGAAAGATTGAGATATAGTTGATGCTATGAAAAACCATGACCAGGGCAGTGAGGTGGAAATAATATCAATTAACAAAAACATTTAACTCCTTGTTTTTTCTATATTCCTGCAGGAGGTCTCCAGCTGCCAGCCAGCCTTCAGTTGCCAAAGTGTGTCTATCAGGTAAGTTTTATGAAAATGCTGCCAATGTCTGTTTGCTTTTTGTCAATGTGCCCATGTTCTTTGAAAGTAAAGGTTGGAAAAGTTGACCAGTGAAATTACATCAAAATACTGGCAGAAAACTGGGCACTCATTGTTCCATATCATGCACCTGTGCTCTGCTCTGTATTTCTATTCCTCAAAGAAACTATTATGTTATGTTCCAAATTACAGTGCATAAAGAGCTTAATAATAAGAGTTACTGGCCAAAAGAGGTCTCCAGCCTGTTGCTTAGGAGCTACTGTATCAGCAGCTCATACAAACATACTCATAATTAGTTTTTCTTCCTCATTTGTGTAGTATTTTAGCAAGACCTTTGCCTTCTACAGTATGTCTAATTTTGTGAACTAGTTATTCTGCTTTGAGCTAGCATTTGCTGTAGCAGTGGTCATAATAACTTTCACTTGGTGTAGTTTATATTGCTTTATTTCAATAATATTATTTTTTTTGACGAATGAGTTGTTTGGATCAGTGTTTCCGAGCCAGTGGTACAAGCAGCGAGCCTGACCAGCCGCCTCCATGTGTCCAGTCTGTTTCTGCTCCATTGTCTTGTGGAACTAACAGGTGCAGAGTGAATCATTCAGAGAAATGTGACGTGTACCTGTTCATTTCCTTCAGTGTAGCTGCAAATTACTTCCAAATCCAGTGGCATGACAAAAAATATCATTGTTTCTTGAAGAAAAGCAAATGTTTCGTTAATACTTAAGAGGAGACACTGCAGGCAAAACTAAATGATCAGGTTTTGACCGGTTTGCTCTCCTAAAATATAAACTTTCAACAACTGGAAACAAATAAATGACCTAATCTTTACAAAAAGAAGTGGGATTACTGTATTAAACGTTTCTCCATAGAACTATTATATGAGAACTTCAATGACCATTTTCTCAAAATGTATTTTTCTCACATTGCAACAACAACATCTCCACTTTAGTAGCTACAGATTCCAAACTTTGCAGTCTTGTACTTAACAATATTTTGAAGGTTTTTTCTGAGTGATTTTTCAATATTTAATTCATAGCCTGATTTATTGAGTTTTGAACCCTAAAAAACAAGGCAATTTATTCACTAATAACTACATTATCCAAAAACTCAACTAAACACATTTTGTAACTAATACATCCATACATTTAAATCTGACTCTATCCATTATTTAGATTTTGTAGCACAAAACAATACCAAACTGCAAATTAAACTACAATAAGATAAGATAAGATAGTTCTTTATTGATCTCACAATGGAGAAATGGACTTGTTACTACAGCTCTTAGGACAGGATCACACTGGGGGGTGCAAAAAGGCAGGAAAAGTGCCATCAAAGAAGAAAATAAGTTTGTAAAACAGGTAATGGTAGTAATAATAATAATAAAAATAAAAAATATAGTAATGTCTTTTACTATCTCTCTGTAAATGAACTATACAAGCATCTCTTATACACACTAAATAAGATTTAAAAAAAAAAAAACTCTAGGTCGAGTTGTGCAGGATGTGATATGTATGAAATGGAGAATAAAATCAGAGTTATTGCAGGTGAATATATAATAAATAACTGTTTACATTCAGGTGGTTGATAAAGTGACATTGCAGATATTGTAAACACTGAGGTTATTGCACATATTGAGTATTGTTATTGCACATAGAGCCACAGTATACAGTAGAATTGTACAGTACGATTCTTTGAAGTTGGCTCTTATAAGGTAAGGTATACTTTATTAATCCCCGTAGGGAAATTCATTCTCTGCATTTGACCCATCCTTTGATGCCGCTGGGGCAATCCGTCAGGAGCAGTGGGCAGCCGTGTTAACGGCGCTCGGGGACCCATCTTCAGATGTGGAGCCGGGTTTATGGTCAGAATCACCTGGCTGGAGGATTTAACCTAATGTGCATGTTTTGGGTTATAATTAGATACACAGTATTATTTCCACAAACAATACACTAAAGGAGAACAAAACAGATTGTGTTCCACTATTAGTAAATATATATATATATAAGTTGCTGGATGTGTATCTCTACAGCCCTCTTGTGCTGTGATTGGCCCAACAAGATTTGACCAGAGTGAAATCCTCTCTCTATGGAGCAGTACCACACCACAGTTAATTTGAGTTATTTTTATGGAAAGCTGTTGTATGATTTTCAGAATAAATAGGTTTATTTTCTTGAGTCTTGTTGAACATTTACTAACTAATTGACAGCACTCTTGACGTAGGAGCGGTAGCCGAGCGGTAGTTATAATATTTGGAAGGACCTCAAGACCAAAAAGGATGTGCACTATGGTTTGAATGATTAAACATCAGATCTAGTTAAAATTGAGTGGATGAGGAGTAAGATGCCATCTGCGTATGATTGGTTCCTGATGCTCTGGTGCTTCGGCGCTGGATTGACGTCAGTGACTTGAACACACTTCCTATCAGCACAGATGGACTGTTAGGAGCGTCCAACCACAGGAAAAAACACAAAACACCGGCGCTGCGGCTCGTATCGTGCGCCCTCTTTCACTCTTCTCACAAACCCTGACCTTTCTCAAGCAATCACTGACGAGCTCCCAATTCTCACCGGCCTTCGTCGTGACGCATGCAGGAGATAGTCCGCTAGAACGCGCTGATTAAATGTGTAACATGTAGAAAAGTTGCGGTGGACATTTTGATTCAAGGTCTGCTTTTATGAGTGAAAGACAGCAGAACATACTGTCCCAGACTCCTGCCAGAAAATAATGATGATTGTATAGGGCCAGGACTTTGTCATCACTTGAACCGGAAAGGAGAACAGACTTTTCCTGTTTTGTGTCTCAGGAAATGCCACCAGTGCTGAAATGCATAATAAACATCATTTAGACCTAACTAAACTTAAAATGAATAGAAAAATTTGAAGAAAAAATAGGGAGATTTTTTGTTTTGTTTTTTTTTAGATTGTAAATGATCGGAAATTCAAAGGCATCACACATTTTTGTCATTGATAACACTGCAGGAACATACACATTTTGAGCAACAGTTTTCAACATTTGGTATAAAGTTTTTTGTTTTGTCATTCATCGTCATAAATTCCCCGGGGCCTTCAAGTAAACAGGAGCAGAGAAACGTGACCAGGAAAGGCCAAGAGCGACAGAAACTAAGATGAGGTTATCTTGAAGATCAGCTCGGCCCGAACTGCGTCACTGTGGCTTGTTTTTGCAGTTAAGAATCTCGCTACAGTAACGTGAGGGGATTGTAGTTTCCCTCACGTGAGCTTTCATTTAAAAAGCTTGACAAATCATTCCTGCCGTATCAACAAGTCAGAACAAAGGACTCCCTCTTCTCGAGCTCCTTCAGATTATGCGCTGTTTTTTGATAGGAACAGTCACTGCCAGGTCATGACGTCTGTAAGCATCAAGGCCTGGAGAATGATCTGCGTGATTTGAATAAGTTACACACACAAGGCCCTCGAGGTTAGCAGTGGTTAGGGATCACATGGGCCTGACAAATCTTACATTTGTGTTGAAGGGAGTAAATGTTTGGACAGTGCTGGCTGGAGAAGAAGCCCAGAGTGTGAAAATTATGGATTTTAAACAAACTCGGTCCAAAAGTAACATCAAGTTACTCTAAGTGAGTTTGTGAGTGCGAATGTGGGACAGCGGATGCAAATTAGCCCATGGCTACAATCCGGAGTGGCGTGTTTACATGCATGACTCTCATGTGTGTTCATTAACATGCACTGTCCCAAACAAATAAACAAATAAGTAAGTAAAAGTCATTTAGTTGAATTATTTTATGTGGCACTGTTAATTATTGGTATGGAGCAGAAACTTGCCTCATCAAATTCATTTGTAGCAGTTTATCGTAGTAAGAAGTGACCCAGAGTTTTAGAAGTGTTATTTACTGTATTTATTCAGTAGGAACTATATATGTAAGTCTATACTGCCACTATGAATCACTACTACAATTACCATAAACATGAACACAGTATTTCTACTAAATTATTCTGATTCAATCAGTGGCTTTTGCTTTTTTGTGTTGTAAAACATACAACAAATTCCATCTTTCTAATTATTTTAAATAATTGTTTATTATGCTTTTAACCATATTATAGTATTGTTTCATTCTACCAATATATCATTGTTTCATTTTATTTTATTTTCGGAGTATTCCTGCTCAAGAAATGCATCCATTTTCTCCAGATTCCTTCTGACGTTTTTGAGGCTCAACGCTACATCACATTTTAAAACTCAGAGAGTGGCTGGTTGCTCTATATGTTCAGGTGTAGAAAAATAGTAAAGGGTGCTCTTGGAACAAAAGGGATCAAAGCTTACCATAAAAAACTGCAGATCCAGGCACTCCAATAAAATATGACCAGCACCAGGAAAGTACTTAAAAGGCCTTTATTTAGATGGCCTAGCCAACATGTTTCAACCCAACTAGGTCTTCATCAGGGCTAAAATTTAAATCCATAGGACAACGAACTACTACTTCACATTTCTTGAAAAATAAAGGATTGTTTTTAGCTTTCTTCAAACTGCTTCAATCTGCTCTGTGCAAAACTCAACATAGGAACTTGAATGAAGTTGTAATGAAGTTCATTTGCAAAAACAGATAAGATTTTGCCACTGACAAAAATAAACATAAGCTTGTGCTTTTCTCTTTGTGTTGCAGTGATCTTAATGACCACATGAATTTTAGTGAATCAGAAATGTGAAGTCACTTGTTATTGATGAAATGTATTCAACTTTACGTTTCCTGGTGTCCCTTTTAGAGCACAGTGATAAAATCTGAAACTATTTCGCAACAAATTCAAAACAGAGATATCTGTTTTTGCAAATGAACTCTGCATATTTCTTGTGAAGTGATCTGCATCTCACTTTAGCCGATCAATTAATCCCATCATCATAATCGGTGCAGCCCTGAGGGGCAACTCTTGTTGTGATTTTGGGCTGAACAAAAAGAAATTAATTTGCTTTGATAGTCCTTAAATGGAGGTAGTGTATATACTGTAGTGAATCCTATTGGTTGTCTGCAGTTCCATGTGAAGGGTGTGGGGCCCCTAAACAATAAGCATTACTCATTCATCTTTTGTCTCTTTTTGTAAACAAGCTTCAACAGAAAAGTGATGACAGATTATAAACCAGCTTTACCAGTCTACGAGGAAGTCAACACTGGTTTTAATACATTGATGGGAAACAACTGTGAAAGGTGAAAATGAAGAAGTAAATCTGAAATTACAGCAAGAAGTTTGATTTCAATGAAGAAGATTTGGCCTCATGCATGTCATTCATTTATTTAGACTGCAAATCATATCTGGAAAACTTTACAGCATTGTATTAAATATAGTCATAGGATGGATATGCTGTAGTATGGCACCTAAAAGTACCATAATATAATCAGTATTAATGACACTTAAAAAGCAGAGGCCCACACTAACAGGTCCCACTTTTTATACGACCCTCGCTCCACGACTCTCACTGCGGGAGTCCGGTTCAGGTTTTCCAGCCGCCCGTCCCGCAGCGAGGATCCGGAGAGCTGGAAGCGTGCAGCCTGGTTAACTATTTGAATTATGTCATTGACGTCAGCAGAGTCGTAAACCTCGCAGCCGCCCAGCCCTCGAGCCGCTCCGTGCCAAGTCCGCTCCATGGTGCTTTGTGCTGCGCGGAGCTGTCAGACTGGCCCGGGCTCTGGGGTGTGTGTGTTTATGGGGAACTGCATCTGTGTAGGCTTACTGTAGATGAGTGGCGAGATTAAGGCTCACTTGTAAAAATGACAGAGGGGAAAAAGAGTCGGCGCGGGTTCTTTGTTAGAGGAGACAAAAGGCTGTGGTTTCAGGGCTTGGTATCGTACTCTCATGCACCAATGGGTCAGCAGATACTTAGAAGATTCATTCATTAAACATCACACGTGCGGGACAGGTTTGCTGTTAGACGATGCCTAGCTTTTACAAAACTCTGACAGAGGTCTTTCTTCAGTCAAACGATAGCTTTGTGACGCACAGACGTGGTGAGATAAAGGTGAATCAGCCTTTTCCTTCCGTGTGAAGTTAAACTAAAACTCCACAGAATGCAGTCAGGGTCTCTGCGTGAGCGTCTGTGCACTTGCCGTTTCCCAACAGCTGTTTACTGCTGGAGATAATGACGAGCGCTCACGGCTTGTCAGTTCAGTAACCTCTGTCGTGACTAGTCGCCCCTGTCAATCACTTTCAGTTTGCATAAAGGCATTGACGAAGCTGAAAATTCCCAACATACAACAGGTTAGGATCCAAATGTGAGTCATGTTAAATTCAGGTCATTTGAGCCATTAAAAATGTATTGCATAAGCTCGTAAATAAGATGTTGAAAGATGTTTTGTTTTGTTGGGAAATTATTTGGAAAAGTCATTTGTGAATTCGAATTCCAAGCTACAGCCACCTTTTTCTCAAATGTTTTCTCATTATTTCCTTTTTCTTTTCTAAATGTTACCCCCTGTGATCTAATCCCCTAAATTGAGTAAGATGAGATAAGATCTGGCACAGATTAGTTTATAGCCACAAAGTAATATTAAATGTAATGAATTTGTAATATGAAAAGTATGGTCCAAAGCACAACCAACTGCATCAAAAAAGGCTGGTTCTTTGGGTAGAAAAGTGTAAAACAGACTAGAATGTGGCTGTTCCCAAAGAAAAATCATATACATTTTTACACACGGACCCACGCTGCGCTCCTCCGTCCTTTTTCTCTAACTTTTTTGATGAAATCTTTTGTATTTTTGTGTTAGTTTTACACAATAATTTTGCCAAATTTGTTGAATATCCAAATTTTACTCCAGTCCACTCCGCTTAATCTATTATTTTTGCACAGATTTGTTGCATTTGAGGCTTAAAATGTTGTTATGGGGCAAAAAACAACAACTTAATTGTGCATAACATGTACATTATTGTGTCCTAACATTCCGGATTACAATATTAATTCCCCAAAATGTATTAAGCGTAAAGTTCAGTTCACTTTTTTGTCAATCCTCCCTCACGTAAAGAACATGGAGTTCAGTTGCATCGAGTATAATTACTTTCCAAGCTGCGCAGCCATGCAAGGGGCCATCTAATGCGTTTGGTTCTCGTCTTTCAGCCAGTGGTATCCCAGATGAGACAGTCCAGGGCAGCGGACACACTCGGGACAGCCAGCGCAGGGCCAGCTTTGGTATTGGGAGCACAGAGAGAGGCAGTGTGCGGCGCCGCGAGCGAGCGGAAGGTGTCCCGGGCCGCGGGGGTGGAGGGGTGTGGAGCGGGCTGCGTGTTTGAGTGTGGCGCGGGGACGTTGCTACAGTTGATGGTTCTCACAGAGGCGCGTCTGTGGCCCTATAGGGGAGAGAGGCCGTGTGCACACTGGGCCCTGTTGTGTCCTCTCCCCTCCGCCTGCATATGGCCAAAGCATTAGGCGCAGCTGAAAAAAATAGCCTTGTATTGAGAAAACAGGCTGGAAAAGTACATCGCTTTCTGTCTGGGAGAAGTTTGCCGACTGAAGCGTGCGTCACTCCGTCACAGACAGAGTTAAAAGTCCTGTTCTGGTCAAACTAGCTATTTGTAATGTGGAACTAATGATCAAACTAGTCCCAGTCTGGACACTGGAGTGGGTTGCGTCAATGAGGTTATCCAATATGCTAGTAGTTATGCCAAACTAGTCCCATGTAGTTTGGCCTTTTTATTGAGAGTTATTGGATGAACAAGAAGAGAGTTTACAAACAATCTTCAATAGGTTGTGTTGCAATGATAACTCCATTTCATACAATTCGGCCTAGAGTTATTTTATTTAATCTATTTAGTGCTTAAGAGATGTTTGTACAGTTTATTTACAGAGAGACGCTAAGAGACGATCTTTATTCTATTTTATTTTATTGTTACTATTATTACTATTACCTGTTGTTTTGCTTCTTTGATGACACTTTTCCTGACTTTGTGCACCCCCCTGTGTTGATACTGTCCTAAGAGCTGTTGTGACAAGTACATTTCTCCATTGTGAGATCAATAAAAAAACTATCTTATCTTATCTTATCTTATCTTCACGTTATAGAATTGTATTTTAGTTGGTGCAGGTGCCAATAACAGTTTTTTAAAGACAAAAAGAACATTGACAAATCTTTTCCCTGATAAGTATTTGATAGTTATTGGATTCACAAACCTGCCATATTATTCTTTTGGCTGAAAGTCCTTTTTACTGTCCAACATCCTGCATGTTTTTGAATATTGTCACCACTTTTGGACGTCTTTATGAGAAAATAACCATAGTTAGTTACCTTAGTTACCTGAACATAATTTTTTGCATATTCAGACTGAAATACTTCTTTTTTTAGTTGAATAAAAGATTAATTGAGTAATCGGATAACTTTTTGGTTTTTTTTAAAGCTAAATTGCATGTCTTAAGAGCAGATTTTGAAAAGAGAACCACAATTCTGATACAAATAACACAATTTATTCTTAATTTCTCATAAGTTTGTCCCTAAAGAAGCAACATTTCAAATAGACACCGATTGGTTAGTGTCCTGAGAACCAAAATAATATAACTTTCACATCATGTACATATTCAGGGCAGCATTAAAAAGCATTAAAAGCATTAAATAGAATTCAAACTGGCATTAAATCAAAAGTTCCTGGAATATAATGACATTGTTCAACTACTTTTACTGCCGAAGTTTGGCAAAAATCCCAAAATAGAGTCTAGACTGCTGTTTGGGAAGAAATTATACACTATTTCTGTTCAAAGGTTGTCAGTTGTATCAAAATTTGCATTGAATATGGGAATTCATATTAAATGTGTTCCAATTTGTGGCGTTTCTGGCATTAAAAGTGTAGTATTTGGGCTTTAAAATGGCATTAAAAAGCTTTACATTTGATTTGCTGGTATCGGCATAAACCCTGATATTAGATTTGGATATGTTTACATGATCTGTGGACTTTCAGACAATTCTGTTCAGAAAACGATTAATGGATCACTAAAATAGTTGAGGATTATTGTAGTAGTTGTTGATTAATCGTTTCATCTCTAAAACAATATTGACGATTGCCCTATTTAGCAAAGAGGGAAAACAGAGACCAAAAGTTAGAGGGTTGTTTTAAGATAAAAACACTGCATACAATAAGCCAAACATAAAATACTCCAGTGATTCCCAACCTTTTTTGTCTCACGTACCCCTTGGGCCTTTCATTTATACTCCAAGTACCCCCTGCTTTGATGGTTTTGTTGGTTAGCTAGAAAGTGAATGACAAAAGCTCCAATTTATCAGGTAAAAGACAGCTAAATACTCTTAAAATCTCACTCTTTACAGTTATATGTTTCAAAATGCCTTTTCTTTGACCATAATAATCAAAAATACAATTTGTTTCATCTGATTTTTTATCTGAAATCATTCCAAGTACCCCCTGCTAACCTCTCCTGTACCCCTGGTTGGGAAACACTGTAGTACACAGGTCATACAGCTGTAATCTGAATGTGCAATCTGACAATCATTGCATGTTGAGTCACACGAGGAAAATTCTGCTGTTTCAAGATGGACTTCCTTGAAATTGCTTTGACGACTATTTGGAAAGGTTCGTACCTCGTGACCTGGCTCTCCTTGTCTCCACATCTTGGGCATTTGAGTTCGCTGCCATGTCCAAACTGGCCTCAATGTTCCCTACTTCCCCTTTCTGAAAACGTCTCACGCTGAACGAAGGGAACAGGAGGCGGATGTGGTTCTATGTACTTGGCGGTGTCTTAATAATGTGTCATGGCCCAAGTCAGCTGCCCCCGTGGTGTAACGTGTGCCCGTTTTCACCAATTTGTAACTATAACAAGGCGTTTGATGATAATGGCTCCGTCAGAGTAGAGTATGGTTTGGAAGCGAGTCGTGAGTCATTTCAGTGCGTCTCCAACTATGCCATGTGTATTACTCCAAATGAGATTAAACTGTGCAATCAAGCTTGTCGTCAATACCACTGGGGTTTTTTGGTGGAGATGTCATAATAACAACGTAACGGCAATTTTAAAATGTAAAATGCAGCAGCTTTTTTGTTTGGAGTGGTTTGGGATAGAATAGATTAAAACTATTTTGTGTTGATTTTAACAGACACTGCTGGTGAATAGCTGGATGTGGATTTGATGTGGTCATTTTATACAAAAATATTGCATTTTAGGTGTAAAAATGTTTTCTAGGTTGAAATCTAAATAGTTATTTTATTGATTTAGTAGTTAGTTGCAAAGATTTGTTCAGGAGGGATTTTGGTAGATGAAAGATGAATTGTCGCGAGATCTGAATTTTCAGTCTCACAACAAATCCGTTCAAAGTATTGTACTGAGTGTCCCTCCTTTTCACGGACAGTTTGCACGGGAGGCTTTCCAGATTGGTAACGTGTAGAACTACAATGTATGCTTGTAATTTTCTCTTTGTGTAGGTGTGTTTTTAATGACTCGATCTATTTCAGTGAATCAGAGATATGAAGTCACTTGTTATGAAAGAAACTGATTCAACTTGACTTTTTCTATTGTCCCCTGCAGAGCACAGTAACAAATATCTAAAACTATATTGCAAAAAAATTCAAAATGGAGATGTGCTTTTGCAAATGAACTCTTCACATATCAATCTTGCTTCTGCCAGGTTAGGATTTTGGATATACTATTGTTCAGTTTATAAAAATGTAGTTATTAGTGAATACAGTAAATCTGTAAATATTCAAATTTTGCCTTCTTTTTGGGGTGTTCAAAACTCAATAAACCAGGCTAGGAATTAAACATTGAAAAATCTCTCTGGACAAACCTCCAGAATATTGTTAAGTACAAGACTGGAAAGTTTGATGGCTGCAGGTGCTACTAAAGTGGAGACGCTGTTGCAAGAGCGTAAGAGAAACACATTTTGAGAAAGCAGCCTGTGAAGTTACAGTTTCCTTTGTAAATCTGTGGAGGAACGTTCAACCAGTGCAATAATTAAACACCTTATTGTGAAGATGTGGCAATTTATTTGTTTCCAGGTGACTGTTTGTATGTGTTAAGAGATTAAACTGGCCCAAAATCTGAAAATTGAATAATAAATGACTTTTTAAAATAATAATAAAAGCCATATTTACTTCCTTATAGAATATAAAATCTGCTGGGAAATTAAAATTGATCAATATGAGGAAAAAACATACTTTATTTGCCATATCGTAGTTAACATCTTGATCTTGTCTGTTCATATGAAACCAATGCCTCAGTCTGTTTGAGCTTCACCAGTTTTCTATAAAGGCAAGTTCTTTGTTAAGACCCGAGTGGTTCAGACTGTACGCCAACTCTTCCCTTTGAAGCGCTTTGATCCAGTATATTGACGTAAATTGGGGAGCAGCACGCTGGCTCTTCTGTTGTGCTAAGCATATGGGGTAAATGTCTTCCATGTGTGAAGTCGTATGAGGCAGAGATCAGGGTTTTCCATAGATAAAGGAAGGTGGGGCCATTCACCGAGACGCAGCATCAGCTTCCCTCGGGCAAAATTCCCTCCTATATTAGTTTTCCTTTTAATTTGTTTTCCCAATTTGGGGAATTTCAATTTAAACGCTGCAGCGTGACTCAATGCCTCTGTGACGGGGTAAAACCAAGCCCTGACATGGGCTCAGTAAAACTCACTCGTTCCACCTCCACTGAAACTCCACTCCATATTTTGAACAGGTTTAGGGCCAAAGAGGAAGTGTCTTAGTTTCTTTGGCACACAGCAGTAGCCCGGTCTGGCCAGTCCCCAATTCAGCAAAGTCAAAGTTTGCCTCTTGTGTAGCTTGTGTAAACAAAATCTGGCTTTTGATATATGTTTTCCTTACATTTTCTCCAATTTAAAAGTTATGCATTCGAGTAGTATGCATTTATTTGACTTGCTGTGATAATTGCAACAAGATGAGTAATTTTCACTTCATATTCAAAATGTAGAAAGAGAGAAGATTATTTGTAATTTGTTTGGATGGGTGGTATGCATTTATCTGAACAGGGACAGTGCTCAACAACACATTGACTAAGACAAAGACAATTGCCAGGCTTTTGCACATGCTAGTTTACACCTGTAGTCACTGGGCAGATGAAAAACTGAATAAATTATGTGTATGGATTAATAAACCAGATCATATACAATATTACAGCAATCAAAACTCTCTAAAATCAGTCTTAGCGCCAACCTTACATTCTGCATGCTCACCTCCACTCAGCCCAATGCATATGCAAATGAATTATCATCATTCACACCACATTCATCTCTAGTGTGTGCAAGTTTGTGTGTGCAAGTGTGTGTAAGCAGCCATTTCTTTGTCAGACGTGCAAACATAGGAAACTGTGCAGGTCAGAATCTCTGTTGGCAAACTACTCCAATACCTTGTTCCAACAGAGGAAAAGGCAGATTTGGTGACTGCGGTTCTATAAGTTCATTTCAGGACGAAATACAGAATTTGCAATTGAAACTATTTTACACCCTCCGCCAAAGTGGGTCAGAGACGAGGGCAGGAAGGATTGTTCAAGCAACAATAGTTAAAGTAAAGTAAAGCACTGAGTAGTTAAGTATAACACTAATACTTCTATGCCATATAGAAGTAATACTTACTTCTTGCACATGTGCTTTCTGATCGCCTGTGATCTTCTGCACTTGTTTGTGTCCTGAGGGGATTGTCCTGACACACTAACAGCAGAAGGCAGTAGACCGCTGTTTTGGACGTCACACATTCACCACAGAGATCTCGGAGGCCAAATGTTTAGCGGCTGTAACTGGGTGGAGAGAGTGCGCTGCGAGGGAGGGGGTCTGCACAGAGCACATGGACCAGAGGCTAACGAAGGGGTCCAGTGAAGTCGACTCCTAAGTGGGAGTGGGCAGTAACTCTAGCCCGTCTGGAACTACTGCTGCCACTTCCCCAGTTTTGGAGGAGGGCGATTACATGAAGCGACTGTACTCTCAATCCACCCCTTCTGCCTTTGTATCATCCGGATGTCTCGCTCCTCAGCCCTCTGCACCTAAACGCTGTCCCGGGACGCTGGCTGCTACATGCGTGGTGTCAGGAGGTCCCAGAGTGGGCATGGATCCACTCGGGCCTGAGTACATGTCCGTGTGTCTGTTGGCAGATGAGTCCTACCAGAAGCTGGCAATGGAAACCATGGAGGAGCTGGACTGGTGTCTGGACCAGCTGGAGACTATACAGACGTACAGATCTGTCAGTGATATGGCTTCAAACAAGGTAAGAACAAAGTCTTTATTATTATGTTTTGTGCAAAAAGCTTAGTTTTAGTACATTTTGAAATTTTGATTCATTAATATCACCCTCTACAAAGACAGCTTTTTTGCTTTGTAGATTTTTCTATGTTTTGTTGCCCGATTGTAAAATAATTACATTATTGTTAGTCCAGATGTTATATTACTGCCATTGCTCAAAATAAAAGTTTTTATTGTTTCACAATTTTAGCAGATGTAACTTTGAATTGGGTCCTATGTGCATACTGTGTTTCGTCACTGAGATAATGATTACCATGAGACCTCCCAGGAACAAAGTGTAGCCAAAACTGAGATCACAGACCACTGCGTTGATGAATGGCTGTTTCAACCGTGATTGTTTTCTACTTAAATTCTGTTTGTTATGACAAAACACCACTTATGGGCCTGTAATATGACGAGGCTGAAATCGCTGATTCACATCTTCACAGTCTGTCTTTGTTGCTGTGCAGCGGTCACTCTACAATCTGCATAGTGTATGCAACATTAGCCACACTGACGCACTTGCAAAGAGATAGCATTCTGAGGTAGGGTTTAATCACTCCTTTATTTCCTCCTTTAGGTCCTTACCACAGAATAACTTTTTCTCTGTGCTGAAGTTATACAACAAGATTAGCTGCCCTACAGATCACTACTGATAATAACTAAAGGCACTACACCGGATTTTTTTCTAGGAGTGGAATTACATTTGTTTTGCCCTCCTTTAGTATTTTGTGAACTTAGACATTTGAGGGAACAATATTGTGCATATAAATATATTTTTATCAATTTCTTGAGTTTGCAGGATACTTTTCTTGCAATTCTGTGACAATGACACTAAAAAGGGGCCCCCAAAGTTGTGAAGTGTGCTTATAAATTCATCTCTAGGAAGAACTGTCTGAGGAATGAGTTCGGACAACAACTTATCAACTTAATTTACTCACTCCCTCTTTCATTATTTGTAATATAAAAATCAGATATTGTGCCTTTAATATTTAGCCATTTTAGAACAGTCTTTATGTTATATTACATCAACAATGTCATTATTAATTATTATTTTTTTGCTTAAGTGCTTCCTCTTCCATGTTCTTTTTATATATCAAATTCAAAATTAACTTTACTGGAGGAGCAGTGTTCAGTGTCTTCAAGGGGCTAGACTGGACTATAGTTTGTGTAAGCAGAGGGAGGGAGGGAGGGAGGGAGGGAGGGAGGGCAGGGAAAGGAGAAAAGTTCAGCTTCCCAAGAGTCTGGCAGATGAAGCTGTCCGTCAGTCAGTCAGCTGGACCTGGCCCAGAGACTCCGCAGTCTCCTCCCCGAAGGCAGCACACTGAAGAGACAGCGTAAGACAGTTCTTTGTGGGTGAGAAAGGTGGATGGAATTACCTGATGGAGGGTAGATGGGCACCAATGACTATGCTAGGATACATATGATAGTGAATTTATAGCAAAGTATCTCAATAGTAAAAACTACACAGAGCAACCATTTATTGATATCTCTATAATTGTTTTTCCTGTTAATGATCAGATAATTTTATGTTGGAAGTTCTCCATATTAATATAACAAGGATAAGTCACTTTTTCACTCACTGCAAAACAGTTTCTATACATAAACAATATTTTTTCCCCTTCAAATTCTCCCAGTATCGGTTGGTATTGGGTATCGGTAGATACTCAAACCCCAAGTAGCGCATCTCTAGTTTTTGCGTCCTTTTCCCCGTGCTACAGATGAGCCAGGAGACAGCATGGCAGCGTGGCATTGTAAACAGCAGGGAGGTCGTATCCGTTTCCGTGCGTATTGTCCAGAGTGGATCAGGACAGAGACAGGCTGACCGTGACACACGTTTCCTGCCTTTTTTATTTACTTCCTGCAGCCCATGTGCGCCCCGTTAGCAACCACAATAGCCCAAGTCTGACCGGGCGACCAGAGTCAGGCTTTACAGACACCCACGTCACTGGGACCAACACAATGAGCCAGGGCCCATAGCTGCTGAGGGTTACATAGGTGCTCTTTAGTTATTGCCATCCAGAGGCGCCTTATTCGACAATAGATTTATAACACGCTGTCCTATTGTATTTTGGCCTTGTATGTGTTGGTAAATGTATGTATAGTTCAAGGTCTTGCTCTGAATACACATATTTTTTCAACAATAAAGAAAAACTCCTTGGCTTTTTCACAATTGTAACATTGCTTAGTTACCACTTCACAGATTTTATCAACAACAATAATGTACTGTATATATATTTTATGTATACGTAAATGCATACACACTACTCTGTTTTGGACATTTTCAACCCAACTTTTCTCCTGTACTATACTTATACTTGTAAAATTGGCTGAAGCCTGTAAGTTTCACCATGCGCTTCAGGACCTAAAAGTGGGTCATGGAATAATTTTTAGTGGGTCTGCTACAAATGCACAAAGATATCCCTGTTGAATTCGTTTTTTATCATAATTTTAGCTTCAATACGGTATTTTACATTATTTATACACTAAATTAAATTGTTATTTGGGTTGCGGCGTGGCATTATATTGATGGCAGGTCTCGACACCGTGCCAGTCGAGAACCACTGATCACATGACATTTAACTCGAACATCCCGTCTCCCGTCCAAGCCACAAACGTCGCGACCAAAACCTACACGAAACCCCGATTACGTCGTCTCCTGCTCGAGCCGAGGGGGCGCAGGTGGTGTGTGCCCCCGGACGGACCGCCGGGACCACACACCCTGCGCCCGGCCCCTGCGCCTCCCCGCCCACGCCGACCTGCCCCGCGGTACCCCTGCCCCGCACACTGTCATTACCCCGCCGCACTTCCACCCATTACACCGGTGACGGCCTTGCACAAACACGGCCATCTGAATCCAGTTAGCGCCGTTTAGCTCTCTGTGGGTTAGCGTGCGAGCGAGCCCCTGGGCCGGGACCGGGCGCGTAGGAAACTTTAACTCACGTGTGGTCAGCCCTGCTTTGAAGCGCAGCCGTCTTCAAAGAGGGGGGAAATAATACGGCAAAATGATTGCGGCAGATGGAGCAGCAACAGTTAAGAAATGATACAGCGCGGAGACAGCGTTTTTGATTGTGAGGTGTCTGAAACTCGAACATTGAGTGTCTGGTTTTCAAGGAAAGCTCACGCGTTTTCAATGGCTCCAAGGAAATGTCTTTCTAATGTTGCAAAACTCTAATGGCCCATGAAATGTTCAAAGTGTTGACAAACATATTAGGGCGAGGGCAGCATTTCATCATTCAAGCTTTTGTTGGGACACAGCGAAGGCAATGTGGAGTCAGAGGTTGCTTGAAAGAACAGAACATGAAGCCCTTAATTTTGACTCAAGTGAAAAGCTAATAAAGAAAGAAAGGAAGGATAGAGAGAAAGAAAGAAAGAGAGCAAGAAAGAAATTCTTTATTTATTTATTTAAGGATCCCCATTAGTCTTTACCAAAGTATAGACTATTCTTCCTGTGATCCATTCTCAAAAAATGATATACTTGTACATATCATGTTACCTTTAAAACACTGTAAAAAGATGGTAATAGGTACATAACACAGGCATCATTTATAACTAAGCCATTATTACATTAAAATCAACTCATAGAGGTGTCAGATGTTCTCACAAAACATTTTAGTCAAATGTCTTAAAAAATGCATTCCCAAAAAGAACCTTTACATTATTCTACGCAAACACATATTACCAGTCAATGTTAAGTGAGAACTGAGCTAGCTTTTACAGACTGACTGTAAATGAAAGGCATTTGTCATTTGAGACTTCCCCAGCCAGACTTGATTGTGGGGCTTTTTACAGATGACGTTCACAGATATTACTAGTCTATTGCCCGAGGCCTCGCTGCAGCATTGTGCCTACCAGTAAATGACCTCAGCTATTATGAGGAAAAACTAGAAGTAAAGAAGGAAGTAGGTGGTACAAGCAGGGGCCTGTGAGAGGAGGAGGAGCCTTTAGTTTCTTGTTAGTCTGTGTAGGCTAGTCAGGCAAGTCAGTTTTATCTGTATATTTCCTGCCTCAGGCCACATCAGAGAAACATACCATCTCTGCCACTTTATTCTGTTTGCGGAGTTTCCTTTTTGGCGCGTTTTGCTGCTTTCCAGTTACAATGGGACTATGTTGCTCTGAAAAGGAGAAAGGGAACTTTGAAATGCTCACAAGTTGGAAAAAGGTGAGTGTGTGAGTTCTGTTAGTTTTGAGTGACCACTTCACAAAAGCTTAACCAGCTCAAAGTCTTTAACTTCTGTGACGTCCCAGTTATTTTTATTTTATTTTTAATAGACTTGTATAATGATTTAGTACTAGCAATGTTTTTTTTTTTCAATTGCTAAAATATTGGCCATGAATGATTGGTTATAGTTTCATCAGGTGTGATTACTGTTTGAAATCTGTTTTGCATGTTGTACAATGCAGATTTTATTGGGTGATTTTGTGGATTCCCATTTGGCAACGGCCCATTGCATTTTGTTAGATAGTTACTTTCTGATACCCTTAACTTTGTGCAACTTTGAAGGTTAGTCAACGGACGTCTTGTTCTGGTGTGAGGTAATACTGAAGGATGCGTGTGTTGCACCATATGTTAAGAAATGTCCTTCCGGGTGCTCACTTTGACTCTGGGGACGGACATGTGCTTCAAACACTTCCTCCAGGCACATGAGCCCCGCTGCTGCGCTGCATTAGACAATCAATTACCGTTTGTGTGAATAGAATGGGTCCGTCTCATTCTGCACCCGGCGTTTGTCCTCACTGAAACTCTTTGATTTTTATGGACTGCCTCTGGCTCGGGCCAACTCTTTGAAAGCACTGTTCAAGTTTCACGGCTAAGTAGATCATAGTGGTCTATGAAGAGTTATTAGACAGTTGTTGAGTCTGGAGAGAAAGGATGAAATATAAAACCCTGGTGTTCGACCAAAAGGATTCCAGCTCTGGCATTATGAAGCAGGCTGTAACAGACGACTGTCATTTAGGTGTTTTTATAGCTGTTTTTATGGATGGATTTAGTTTTACATCTCGTGTGTCTCTGTCTTGCTGGCTCTGGGCTGAGTCAGTGTGAGATGTGTTTTAAAGTGGGAATCACCATGAGAAATACAGAGGGGCCACGTGACGCTGTTGCCATGGCGTTCAGGGGGCTCGGCAATTGGTGGATCGCTGGTGGACTGCATTTCCATACAGCGCTGCAATTTTTCACTCTTTACCTGTGATAAATGTGCATCTTCTCAACAAATGGGTGGATTTGACTAAATTTAGTAAAGCTAAGGATTGCAATTTTCCCAAAGTGCGTTTGATCTTGTCACGCCAGGTCTGATAGACGCAGTTATCTGCATCACTGGGCTGCACAGAGATGGATGGAAGAGAAATTTGGCAATGCATAAAACATCAGATTGTGAAGTGATAGCGAAAAGAGTGTTGAATATGGTGTAAAGGATTCCTTCAACCTGCTTTGTGCAGCCGTCATGTGCATGAGAGAGAGAGGGAGGGCACATCATGCTGACTGCCACAGGGGACTGCGCACCCCCTCCTCCTCCCTCCCATCATCCTCTTCCTCTGTCTGACTGCCATTACCAGTCTGGAGTCCGGACGTTTGGATTTCCCCGTTGGAGGTCATGGGATACAGTTTGGACGGTGGCAGCTGGATCTAGAGATTTGGAGACAGTGACTGGATCAGCGGGAAGAAAGGAAAAGCAAAAGATTGCGCATTACGGGGGATTCCATCAGTCCTGGAGCAGGGATGCAATGAGGCGCATTTGGATTTCGGGGACATAAGGACTGCCGTAGATACCGGACAGCTGTGTTTTGGTGACGCGCTGTGGATGGACAGGCTGCAGGGCTGAGCTGTGCCTTGGGGATTCTCTCAGAGAGGAGCGTTTAGGGCTTCTGCTGGAGAGCACCAGGGGCCAGCACAGCCCAGCATCATGCCTGAGGCCAACTACCTGTTCTCCGTGTCCTGGGGGTACATCAAGGTGTGTCCAGCAGATGCGTTATCAGGCACTTTAATGCTGGTGCAAGACTAATGTATTCCCAGTAGTCTCTCATGATATGTTTCTTGGATTGTTCTTGCTCGTTTGTTCAATTATTGTGTTGTGCATGTACAAAGCTACATTTCTTGCTGGAAAAAGTTGCTTGGTAATTAATTGCAGATCCCTATTGATTCCAATTTGAAAAGACTAAAGGAGAATAAGTCTGTACAGCTGCATATTTCCACAAGATATATTCTCAACCAATAGCACATTCCTCTTGCAAGATGGAATACCACTATTTTATTTTTGTGCAGTTCCTCTTCATTTGGTTATACACATGAACTAAACTTTCCTATGTTTTTTGTGTCTGACTTTAGTTCAAGAGGATGCTGAACCGAGAGCTAAGCCACTTGTCAGAGATGAGTCGATCTGGCAACCAAGTGTCAGAGTATATCTCCAGCACCTTCCTTGGTAAGCACAGCCCCAAAAACTGCATACAGCTGTGTTGGTTGAATAGACACTTTGCACACACTGCACACAGCAGAGGTTATTGGGGTCATCCATCCATGTGAGAGGCAGCCATGGGAGTTTGCAGCAGTGCTTTTAAACCAGTCTAGTCTGGTCTGTAAGGGAGATGAGAGTCCCCCTATGCTGACTGCAGAAGCGTGAGGAGGGGAGGGGGCCTGGGGAAGTCTTTTCTCTGGAGAGAGATTAAGGCCAATGTGTTTTCCAGAAAGAATGCCATTAGGTTAACATAGAAATTGTGTTATTCAGGCAAATCATCATAACCAGAGTTTTCAACATGAAGTGAACTTTGTTATTTTTCCCTCAAATGTTTATTACTAAAGACAGATGATGATGTACATGTGTATGAGAAAAATGCTGACCCTGGCTCTCGTCTTTGTTGCACCCAACAACCCTAACCCTAAACTTGAATTCTAAGAGAGATTTTGAAAAGACCTCGACAAACCCACTCTTCCACATGCACTAATGCGCAATCTGCATCGCCATGTGAGAGAAATCCGAGCCGGGCAGAAAACAGAATCACATGAGCAAAACAAACCCATATCCAAAAGTGCCTGCTCTAAACATTTCTGCACAATGCAAGCCAGGCTTCCTCTGTTCTGAGCACTGTTGTGGCTACAGTTCTTAGAAAGCCACACTGGCTGCAACCACACGACCAATTGGCTAACACATAAAAAGCACAACATGACCTGTTTGACAATGGTCTCATTTTGAAACAATTGTAAATGATTGTAAATGTTTTCAGACTGAATGTTAGTCTGAAAAGCAGCTGCCTAATTACAAAAACTGTGCATTTTTGAATGTGCTGGCAGCTTATTGTGAGAGTTCATCTTGTTGTTTACTTCAGTGAAAGTGAGCTTACTAACAAAACGTGCGCCTGCTTTGCTCTTTCCTCCAGACAAAAAGATAGACTTGGAGCTTCCCTGTCCGGTCCCCAAGTCGAGGGAAAGGAAAAGACGGCAGGGGCACCACCATCACCACCAGCACCAGCAGCAGCAGCAGCAGCAGCAGAGCGGCATGATGAGTCAGATCAGCGGGGTTCGAAAAGTCAGCCATTCCCCTAACATATCTGGAAACACGGTGCAGCGCTTTGGGGTGAAGACAGACCAGGAAGAACAGCTGTCGAAGGTATGTTCTCAGCGGCCCCTGAAGCTCTCCGGAGTCGTGTAGTGCGATGAAAAGCTTAAAGAGATCTGTTTCTTGGCTGTCTCGCAGGATCTGGAAGACATCAATAAATGGGGTTTGAACATCTTCAAGGTGGCGGACCATTCCCACAACAGGCCGCTGACGTGCATCATGTACACCATTTTCCAGGTTTGTTTCAGAGCTTATTATCTGGCAACAGGGACGAAAGCATTAGAAAGATAGCAAATGGGGATTTCTCTGGTAATATTTTGTTTCCTTTCAATTCAGTTTCAGCTGGAGCAAGATATTATTCCAGTGCAGCCTTAAAACAGAACAATATGAATATGTTCAGACAGTATTCCTCCCCCTCTGTATTTACTTTTGATTTAATATTTAACAGACCATACAACAATACATCAAAGACGTTTAGAAAGAGTCATTGCGTGTTGAAGTCTGTGCATGATCAAACAAACGGATGTCTATCTTGTTTCAACTTTTTAACCCAGTCTGTGTTACGCGCAGGAGCGAGACTTGATGCGCACGTTCAAGATTCCGACGGACACCTTCGTGACGTTCATGCTGACCCTGGAGAGCCACTATCACTCAGACGTGGCCTATCACAACAGCCTGCACGCCGCTGACGTCGCCCAATCTACACACATCCTCCTATCTACTCCGGCTCTCGACGTACGTGCTCCTTAGACATTCGTTTGTGTGTTTTTAAGGGAATGTACTGCGTCGAAATGGTTTAGTAACAAGTGAAATTGAAAAGGAAAAGTGTATTGTATCCCTCCCTATTCCTCGCACTCTTTGTCTGGCCTAGTTAGACTTGTACTTCAGCAATCGTTTCCTCATTGCAGTTGATCAAATTACACAGTAGGGGCATTTCAAAGGTGGCTCGATGGCCGCGCCTTCACACTAACCTGCTTCGTTTATGTAAGATAATTACTGCTGCCGTCATCGGATGAATCGGAAACCACGTGTTGACAAAAGATGACACTTACAAAAGGGACAGTCCACAGATCCCAGTCTAACGCTTAACCTTATAAGGCGAGTTCATAACCGTGATCTCTTCTTCTTTATTTCCAGGCGGTGTTCACGGATCTTGAAATCTTGGCAGCCATTTTCGCCGCTGCTATTCATGACGTGGATCATCCCGGCGTGTCCAACCAGTTTCTCATCAATACAAGTAGGTTTAGCTTGAATCTATACTGCATATTACTTCAATTTTATTATGTTACTGCCTGCTACTACCATCATGTCAATTTAATTTGTATTAAAAAAAATACACATGGATTATTCCGCAATTATGCATTTACAATAGAAATTAGAAAAAAGGAAAACTTCATTATTTCGTCATTTAGACCCGGAGTGTCCAAACTTGCTTCATTGTTGGCCACATATGAAGTGTATACAATGTGGAGGACATCAAAACATCCACTGGAACATTTAGCAGATGCTTAACCAGCTCTGACTAAATGTGATATTATTAAACCAACAGGAAAAAGTACCATCACTGGCAGTGGTGGAAGAAGTACTCAATATTCTTACTTAAGTAAAAGTAGTAGTAAAAGTATCAGATAAAATTTCTACTTATAAATTATAAAAGTATCCACTGCAAAATGTAGTTTATAAGTTAAAATTAAAAGTAGACAAATGCAGGATTTTTTAAATCCTTTGAATCAAACCAGGTCTAAACCAGGACTAAACTATAACTAAACCAGGTCTAAACCAGGTCTAAACCAGGACTAAACCAGGACTAAACCAGGACTAAACCAGGAATAAACCAGGTCTAAACCAGGACCAAACCAAGTCTAAACTGGGACTAAACCAGTTTGTCATAGAGAGGCCACTTTGAAAATAAAATAATTTAACTTTTAACCCAATTTTTAAAATGTACTGCAATAGAAAGTACAGATACAGGCTCTGAAATGTAGTGAAGTAAAAGTAAAAATTCATCATAAAATGTATTTAAGTAAAGTAAAAGTACCTATAATTTGTACTTTTTACTTTGTTACTTTCCACCACTGACCTCTGGCGACGTGTGTCAATTTAGCAAGAAGCTTGAGGGCCAACAAAAATTGATTTAGCCGATTGCTCTTCATCGCTTTCAGCATCTTCAGGATCAGCCGTCAACACAATAACACTGGAAAAAAAGAGTCATGCTTAAAAACAATAGAAGCAACCAAACCAAACCTGGCGTGACTAAAAATGTCCTCTCCCTCTCTCTCCCACAGATTCGGAGCTGGCTCTGATGTACAACGATGAGTCAGTGTTGGAAAACCACCACCTGGCTGTGGGCTTCAAGCTGCTGCAGGAAGACAACTGCGACATCTTCCAAAACCTCACCAAGAAACAGAAGCAGACGCTAAGGAGGATGGTCATAGACATGGTACGCTCCACCGACATCCCTTTTATTGCTATACTTTGCTGATCTTTTATTGCTCTCTGTGCGTGCGATCTCGTGCTGTAATTTGATGTCTTCTTCGTAGGTCCTGGCAACCGACATGTCAAAACACATGAGTTTGCTCGCTGATCTTAAAACTATGGTCGAAACCAAGAAGGTAACCAGCTCGGGGGTGTTGATGCTGGATAACTACACAGACAGAATGCAGGTCAGTCTCAAATTATAGTGTACATGGAGTGTCTTTGTAAGAAATGCATGATTATAATCTTCTATTTTGATAGTATTATAGTGTTATATCCATTTTAGTCAATCTCTAGCTTCATGACAAAAAAAAGTAATTCGGAAAACTGTGTTATAATATTTTGTTGTAATGTCTGCAATAGATTATGAATGAATAATATAGAGAAATGTGTTTTTTTCTCCCCAGGTTTTGCGTAACATGGTTCACTGTGCAGACCTCAGCAACCCCACCAAGCCCCTGGACCTGTACAGACAATGGACGGACAGGATTATGGACGAGTTCTTCCATCAAGGAGACAGAGAGAGGGAGAGGGGGATGGAAATCAGCCCCATGTGTGATAAGCACACTGCCTCTGTGGAGAGAACACAGGTATAAACTCCAGCTTCTTCAGTCGTGCTTTCATGTGTTTTATAATATAACACCACAAGGAAGGAACCACTGGTCTTTATCAAAATCATAAATGAGATTAAGTAGATTAGCTTTGGTGAGAAACAAGACATAGATTCACGTCTTATGCATCGAAATTCCTATTAACTTGACACCATTTTTGTCCTCGTCTTTGTTCCAGGTGGGCTTCATCGATTACATTGTCCACCCTCTTTGGGAGACATGGGCTGACCTAGTCCACCCAGACGCCCAGGACATCTTGGACACTTTGGAGGACAACAGAAACTGGTACCAGAGCATGATCCCGCAAAGCCCCTCGCCCCCATTCTACACCGACGACGGAGAGTGCAGCTCACAGGGAGAGTTGGAGGAGCATCAAGTAGCCAGTAAATTCAAATTCGACTTGACAGTGATGGACCCGTGTGGTCAAGCTATGGACTCTGATGGGACTATGGACTCTGATGGCCTGACAGGTCAACCGTGCGATGAAGGTCGAGATGTGGAGACATAGCCAAACATTTTGAATTGAAGAAGGTTTTGCGCATTTATTGCAGTGGAGAAATCCTGCAATGTGGCTCTTTGAAGCTGCCTGGTAAAAAGGGGCTGACTGTATGTGGGTGCCCCTGCGAGTCAGGCTGGGAAACCCTTCAGCAGTTTGTTTTGAGCAGCGTAGAGGGGGGCCTGATGAGTGTATCCTCTGTTCTTTGGAGAAGGGACTGCTGTGAGAGTGCAGTGCAGGGCTTTGTGCCAGTGGCTTCTCACGGTAATGAGGACAATATCAATGTATGACACAAAATGGGACACTTTTGAACTTGCACTTCAGGACTGTTTTTTACATTTGAATCTTGTTGCGAATGGATGTTCCTTGAGTGTTCCAAACCAAACTACTGGTTGACTTTTTGTAAACCCAGTAGCTTCTGTCTACAAATGTGTGTGCCTTTTTTGTAAGTGTTTTTTTTTATAATTTATTGAACATGTCATGTAGCTGTAAAATGTGCAAAGTTTTCTACAAAGAGGACATTGCCCTCTCAGTCTTCCCGAATCTTCAGCAATAGTTCTTCTCACTAAACAGTTTTGAATATATTTCTTCGTCTTATAAGAGCTTTGCACTTTTGGATCATACAAAACTTTGCTGCAAGTTGAGAGTTAAGGCGTCCAGTAACCAAAATAATGTTTTGAGCAAATAATACAAATATTCACCACCTGAAACATCCAAAGAATTTTTACACCAGGCACTTTGGAGTTCAGTGCTTCCATAAACTAAAATGTTTGATCCTGAATTATGAGTGCAGGCAAACTAATGACCCTTGTTTAATACTGAGCCTTTCCCATTACACAAAATACGTGTGCTCCTTGTCATTTCCCCTTGTTAGCTCTCACACCTGTTGCGGTCAGGGTTTTTAAAGCATTCCTTTTCCATGAATGGTTCATTACACCGTTAGTCTTTCTGAACTCTGAACGACTGTAGACTGCCTGCACATTTTAATGACACCTGTTCGCTTGATACCGTAACAATTGTAGTAATAGTACCTTGTAGTTTTTAATTGCAGCACTTTGAACATGTGGACAGTCATGCAGCTGGTTGCAGGTCTGTCTGACACTACCTTAAAGGTACCATGGTGTGAGTGGGGGAGTTGTGTGTCATGTCTAAACCTGACATCTCCTGTGTGTGTGTGTGTGTGTGTGTGTGTGTGTGTGTGTGTGTGTGTGTGTGTGTGTGTGTGTGTGTGTGTGTGTGTGTGTGTGTGTGTGTGTGTGTGCGAGCGTGCGAGCGAGTGAGAATTAGTAACGTTGCACAATCCTGTTGCACCCAGCTATTTGT
>OMNZ01055740.1:18342-32994 GCA_900303255.1 Lesueurigobius sanzi | reverse complement strand
CCCTTCTCCTTTTCGCGGTGGCACGGTTTTATTAGTGTCATTTCTCTCTGTCTGAGCGACGCGTGTCCTTCCGCAGACAGACTGAGCGATGATTGCAGCCACTACTCCTCTCGGCGCTCCTCGTGCGATCGCTTTATGCGCGCTCAAAACTGGAACCGGTCCAAACTCATCTCAGCCGCACTTCGGAGGGCCCTGCCAGCTCTATTAAAACACCACGGGTCATCGGATTGTTATTTGGCAAAAGCCGCGCACGCCAGGCAGACACAGACCGAGCCAATGATGTAATGTTACTAATGTAAAGGGATAATGAAGCAAAAAAAATCACAAATATACTGCTGATGTTTAGGAAGCACAGTATCCTTTGCAAATAAACTGTCTCCATGGGGTGTGAAATAAGATTTAGTAACATCGAACCTGTTTCACTCTGATGCAAGTGGTTATCCTGTTCTAGATCTTGGCCGCTCTTCCTCTCTTGGGAGGATGAAGAGCAGCCAGTGGTATCTCGGGGCTGTATGGACTGATAACACCACACAGGATCTCTGCCCTTTATCAGCTTTGCCATTTGTTCCCCGTAATACCCACATCGTTTACATTCATTTGCTGCATTTATTCAAATTTCAGTCATAAATTATTCATATTATACATTTGGGGATGAATTTATTTCCTTATCTCCCTTTAAACTGCCGCTATTTGTCCCTATTACCTGAGTCACACTTTACCCAAACACTGAAAACTGTCCTCTCTTGAGAAAACAAAACCATCCATCATCTGTGTTTTGAAATAAAAAACACTGTGATACCATAAAACTGTCGGCCCTGAAGAAATTATCCGCACAAAAGTTTGGCTTTCAGAAAACCATTTTCTTTTCTCTGCAGCCACCTCCATAAATGAAATTTATAGAGAGCATCCTGTGCTTTAGCGCCTCTGTCATGGCCAGGATTTGGACAACACACACACAAACACTGTCCTATAGAGCAGGGGGAAATATATGTTTCGCTTTTCATGTGTATGCTGCCCGGTATGAGAAAATAATGTCTTGAATACTTGAATAGTGCGATAACAATGCTGTTGTCCCAAATTATACATGTACCTTCTGTCTGATAAAGATACAGAGACATAGAGAGGAAACAAAGTGGTGGTGGAAAGGCCCTAAAATGTTGCATAACAGTGAATGCTAACCGTAATGCTAACATTAGTGTCATGCTACATGCTAACTGCTAGCTTCGAGTGCCGATTTTTCCACTTCTGGGCAATCTGCTGTGTAAAACATCCATAAGGACACAATTTTTAACTCGACTGTATGTGTTAGTTAGTCCATCAGAAAATGTCAAAAAAGAAGGGTGAAATAATATTGATTTCCATTTCCTTCCACCGATTTTGAGGCATTGACGTCTGTAGTTTGCGCAACGATTTGTGCTCAGTACCTTCCAGTAAATAACAAAAAAATGGCAGCAACTTTGCTTTTTCAGCAAATTGTATTAATACAAGACAAAGGTTAAGATAAGATAAGATAGTCCTTTATTGATCTCACATAGTGTTGCCACCTGTCCCGGTTTTACCTGATTGTCCTTTTTTTTAATGGCCTGTCCCGGGGGAAAAAATATTCTCCCGGGACACTTTCACTGTATATCACCTTTTACCTGCCCACTAGCGCCCCCAGGTGTCTACAATCAAAAACTGTAGGAAATAAGCCAAAACAATAAAGACTGGACATTTTTAAAGCAATTAACTGAATAAATAACAACATAATGGTATTAAAATTATCAAAATATTACTGTTGAGAGCAAAATAATATTATTAATAATGTTATTAGTAAACACATCTGTTGACATTAACCACTTAAAGTAACTACTTAAAGCAAATCTAACACAGCTCCATCACAAGGTTATGTCCAATTTCGCTGTAGAAGGACATTTTTTTTTGTCTTGGGTCAGATGTGAAGGGGCCGCTGCTTATAAGCAAAAGGGTCGATTGGGTTGCCAAAATGTCCAGGTTTTTTGTCAGGCCCAGGTGGCAACCCTAATCTCACAATGGAGAAATTGACTTGTTACAACAGCTCTTAGGACAGGATCACACAGGGGGATGCAAAAAATCAGGAAATGTGCCATTAGGAAGAAAAAGGTTTGCAAACAGTAGTAATAATACTGGAATAGGAAAAAAAGCTAATAATGATAACAATGAATGAAGTGTCTCTCAGCCTCTATCAATAAAAAAAAACTATATAAACTGTATAAAAACATCTCTTATGTACACTGGATAACAAAAATAAGATAACTAATAAGTGACTGTTAGCCTTCAACAACAGCCAAATGAGTGGCAAGTTTGATGTGTCTCTCAATTTGCAATGTTAATGGTTCCTTTTCTAGTTAGATACAGTATAAAATGTGCATAACGTTTGTACTAAATCAGCTAAACAAGACGAGGTAAATCAGGACTAAAAGTGAACTTTTGCACAGTAAACTTCAGTCAGAGGAGAGATCTCAGTGATTTTGCGATACATTGTGGCTTTGGGTGATATAGATGCTGTGCCGCCTAATGTTGCAGTAACAGTTGTTGATGCAAGCCCAGCATTTAAACTTGTGGTTTGTATTTTGCAATCCATATTCAGTACACATTTGTAACAGACCGAGGAGCAAAACATTGGAAAGAAGACCAAAATATTAACAGCCGAAAACACGCATCTCTGAAAATGCTTGTAGAGAGTGAAGTTTCAATTGTGATTTCTCTTTCAGCCCTACTGTCCTAGAAGTGTTTGTTCTGCACAAAACTAGGCTAAAACTGCGCAGAAATGTTATGTGGATCATCTTGTTTTTTTTGCCCTCTTGTCTTCAAAGGGGGCTGGCAGTGGCTGAGATGGGAGCATTAATCAGCTGGGTGGAAGTGTGTGTGCGCAGTGAGCACGGGAGAGCCACAGGGGGCGCTGACACTAGAGCGAAAACTGGGACAGAGTTAAAGCCCCGAGCCACGACTTCCCCTCGTTTTCCTCTCAAACACATTCGTTAGAACATTAACCCATTTCGCTCCTCATCAAACAGCGGCTCGCCTCAGCCCCTTCCACTTTTGTCCCTGACTGTGTTGCCAGCGCTGCAGCCTCCTCCGCACGGGGAGCAAGATGGAGAGGAGTCTTTTGTTAGATGTGGGCTTTCATTGTGGTCTTGTGGCACTGGATGGGTTTCTGGTTTGATAGATTTTTCCGGTTAATGGTCTCAACTGTTGCACCATTTTAAGTTACCATGCATTTTTGTTTTAGGCTGTGTTTGCAAAACATGTAAAATCTCAGTAAATCTCAGTCAGATGGAAGACTCATTTTATCCTGTGATATGGATATTGCCAGGGAAAAATGTACAGAGCCAATCAGAGCGGCCCACTGAGCGAGAGTCACTTTGTGCACTTTTGTAGTTTTTAAATACATGTTGCAGCTTGCTGGTAAGCGTATATATAGCAATCTCGTGACCACAACAGAGCAAACTTTTACACCTGCTCTCTCGTTTGTGTTAAATAACTTGGGACTATATTTAAAACCACAACAAAAAGAAGCCCTAAAGCTGTTTTTGAAGGTGTGCGCTCATGTTTCGCACTAGCGCTGGCTGACACAGGTGACAGTGCGGTCTGTTCCTCACTGACAGCGTTTGGTTAATTTTGTTGCAAAACACACAAGTCTTGCTCAACTTTGACAACAACTTACATGTCGTCGCATCCGCAGTGATAGGTTGTTGTCCCGCCTGAAGCAGCGGGTTTCCTGCATGAGCATTTAGACTAGGGGAAGAATAGTTGTTTAGAATAAACAGAGGAGACTAGTGTGGATGCTAGGATATTGCCAGTGGTGGAAACTTAAGTAAAAAGTACAAGTAACTAAACACTAAACCAACTATTTATTTTTTTTGCAGATAAACTGTATAAATGGGTGTGTAATAGTATTGTCTACAGGTTCCAGTTAATATCTTGACATTTTAGTGCAAACTTGATCAAAAGTGTCCTTTTATGCCTAAAACTGAATGGCTAACGCCCTCTAGAGGTTGAACTCGTCAACTGTATCTATTCTATTTGAATTTTGTAGTTAGCTGATGAGGTAGAAGTTGCCACTCCTCAACATCCTCTCTAAAGCTGTGGTATCACTGTGGCTCCTCCCCCGTAGCCAGTTGGAGTTGGATTAGCGAACACGCCTCTTTCACGGCAGATTTCAAATTTTTTGTGTGGGTGGAGTAAGGCTCTGGCACGCCTGTTTAGGCCTTCTTTAACACTTTTTACTTTTACTTCACTACTTTTTAGTCCTTGTGTCTGCATTCTGGATCAATCAATCAATGTATTTGTGTAAAGCCCAGTAGGACGCAAAATCCATCCATCATTATGTCCACGATTAGCGGCAGGTGGAAGGGTCTAAGTCGGCGAGTCAATCCACGGAGGAAAGGGCCCCGGTCGATGGGTTGTTCTGAACCAAGGGAGAGTAAGAGGGACACAATGTGAATACCAATGAATAGATAGAATGAAAAATATAATTTACACAATGGGAAGAAGAGGATAGGGCTCAGTGTACCGTACTTCCCCCAGCGCCATTGCTCTTAAGGCAGCCTAAGCTTACAATTGCCAGCCCCTTTCGTATAGAATTTTTTTTAGACAGATGCAGTAAAACCATTCTTGTCAGAAGCCTAAAACACCAGGAGCTCATTCAGCCTCTGATCTATAGCCCTGGTTTAATAACAAAAACACAATAATACCACACACTTAACTCAAATCAATAGATGCTAGTACATTTGCAAATTGTTGCTCTTGTATCTGTATCCAAGTCTAAAAAAGTTGTATTTCAATCCTTGTTATAAAGTGGTATATCCTTGATTTTACCTGACAAACTGAATAACTTTTATTAGTGCAAACTTGATCTTGTACCCGATCTTTTTTTATTGAAAGACACTTCCACAAATGAACTAAACCAATTAATGCCGTGCCTTGTTCTAGATTCTATCTGTACAGTAGCAGCGGCGACTCTTGCTCCTCTCCTCGTGTGTCTGTAATTTTGTTTTATGAGCACTTCCTATTGCCTGCGCTCTGTTCTTTCCCCCTACTTTTGATTGACACTTCTGTACTCCCTCATATCTGCTCCATTCAGCCGCCGTGGCTTAAACTTCACACTTTTAAAGTAGATGTAAAACAAAGTCAGCAGGTCGACTCGGCTCTGTGCAGCGCATAAGCTGTGATCCTGGCCGTATTAAAGACGGAACTCCACAGTCGCACCTATTCAGTCACGCTCCGCTCCCTGCATTTCCAGCAGCAGAAAATTGAATTTCTACTGCTGTTGTTGCCTGTGATGTCCATGTCCCAGATAAGTCACTCATGTCCCCCGGCGCCTGCGTATGGATACTCACACAATGTTTAATAAGGACCAGCTGATGTGGACTTTCTGTGGACAACTGCAATATTCCCTGGTCCATTGGCTCTGCATTTGCACCGCCTGTCTTTCAGAGAAGAGAATATGTTGGGAAATTGAATCAATTATTTATCTATAATGATGTGTGGTTTTATTTCACTTACTCTACCTCTGCTGTCACTTGGCTGCACATTAGTTTGTGTTCACGTTGCAGAATTATATTTCAGTGGAGCAGGTGCCAATGCATCTCTATGGGAGAGAAGCAGTTTTTGAAAGACATATCCAAAAAGACAATTGACAAATGTTGATCACTATTTGATAGTGATTGGATTCACAAACCTGCCATATTATTCTTATGGCTGAAAGTCCTTTCTACAGGCCAACATCATTCATAAATCACCTTTATGAGAAAATAATTAGACAATAGTTATTTCGATCACAATATTAGAATACACAATATCCATATCACAAGAAGCTATACAGATTTACGCCTTTTTATGTATTTCTAAATTGAATGGAACCTACTGTTTTAAAATGTTTTCAGTTTTTTTTTTTGTTTTTGTTTTTTACAAATTATTGAGTTCTAGTTGGCACTAAGGGGAGTAAAGAACAAGGCTATAAACAAGAATTGATGGTGAAATTGGTGTGAGTTGCTGAACATAACAAGTCAGATGAAGCTGCGTGGACTTCAAGACACCACCACCTCATGACATCAGCAGGTGGGGAGTTTTTGAGAATGGCAACACCATTACAGTAGGGTTAAAGTTAGCACACTGCAAAAAAACTCATGTCTTAGTAAGTTAAGTAATCTAGAAATTAGTTAAATCTTCTTGAAATAAGCACATTTGTCCTTGTTTTGAGAAACTCATTTCAAGATACTTGTCCATGTGGTAAGTTTTTTACACTTGAGGCAAAACACCAATAACAATCTTATTTCAAGTTATTTTTGTTTAATTTTGTGTGTGTTGAGGCTGTTTTTCTTAATTTTAGTGTAAAAATCTTGCCCCATGGACAAGCATCTTAGAATGAGTTTCTCAAACCAAGGACAAATACTTATTTCAGGAAAATGTAACTAATTTCTAGATTACTTAACTTACTAAGACATGACTTTTTGCAGTGCAGAGGGTGGATCCTTTTAGGTGAACCAAAGGAATTGGTGTAGAGTGTGCAAACTGGCTTTCACATAATGCCATTCTTTAAAGTTATTCCACAGCATGAGTAAATCTTGCTCTGTGGATTAGCCACGACTGTTAAAAAGATGATTAGCTTATGGGTTTGGGCAAAAATGTTTTTAAGCTTCATGTTGTACAGGCAATGAATTGGATTATATATTGGATTATAACCGTTCTGTGCAAATGTACAATTTGTGCCTTTCCCAAGACCAGATAAATGAATTGTGTCAAGAGAAGCATCCAACATTAAAGCTGCTACTCACTATAGAGGGGAGCAACAGAAAGGTTAACGCCCTATTTTCGGTGACACCAGAGGCTGCGTCCATTGAGATGAATGGGGAAACATCGACTGAGATCTTCACATTTACTGAAAAAATAACAATTTATACGTTGAGGGAAGCAAATTAAGAGATTTTTTTTGCTGTAGAAGATTCACAGAGAGGACAGTTGATAAACTGTTACCTGTTGATGTTAAAGTGGGCTAAAGTTCAATATAAAGTGTTTAGCCGTTCATAGTGAATTCAAATGTCCATATAACTGTGAGTAATTTTGCAGCTTCTTATATCTTGCTTCGTTTTTGACCAATGAACGGCTAAACACTTTATACTGAAGTCTGAACATGCTAACTTCCTGCTAACTTTAGCCCACTTTAAAACATCAACTGTCTGCTCTGTGAATCTTCTACAGCAAAAAAAATCTCTTGATTTGCTTCTCTTTTATATTAGACAAATATACAAAACACATAAATTGTTATTTTTCAGATGCAAATGTGAAGATCTCAGTCGATGTTTCCCCATTCATCTCAATGGACGCAGCCTCTGGTGTCACCCAAAAGGAGGCGTTAACCTTTCCGTTGCTCCCCTCTATGCAACATCCTTACAGTATCCAAACATGAAGGAAACAAAGGAAACGGCCAAAGGAGTCATGATAGGCAGGCTTTTAAATACAAGATAGCAATAGAAGATAGCGATTCATCCATTAAAAAGCATAATAAAAACACAAACATTTTCAGAACAGATATACAGATACTATGAACCTACCTTGTTTGCATGTTTTTTGATTGGCAATTCACACAATGAATCGTCTTCACTGAACATAATCAGGTATCAAAATTTAAACAATAAATTTCCCCATAATCTGTCAGTTCTATTCACTTTATCTAACGTTTTACCACTGAAAGGCAACTCCTCGTTTCAGGTCCCGCTATGGGACATTTAAATCCTTATCCTGCCTCCCAGCGTTGTCAGTCTGTGCATTGTAAATCCATAAAAGTCAGCCACAGAAGCCAAAGCCGCATTGACGTGTACAAGCAAATGTCATCCATTATCACGGCAACATCCTTCACTTCTCCAGAGCCCAAGTCCTTCCAGAACTCTCCACAACTGTCACACCACATTGACTGCAGAAAGAGTGTTTTGACGTTTTAAATTGAAGACCAAACTTCCTCCACATAATGTATTTTTTTATTTTTTACATTTTCCTTTCAAGGATTGCCACAACAAATCGTATTTTTCTCATAATAGCTTGAGACTATGTTGTAGAACTCACATTTAAAGTCGAGGACAGCGGGCAATATAACTTTATCAAAGAGACACGTTTGAAAAGAATCTCTCCAGACAGAAAAATCACAAAGCCTGTTGTTTGCCATGTTTTTTTTTTTTTTAAATAAAAGATTTGGTCCACAAACTCACTATTAAACCTTTACTGTGTATTAAGCTCATAAGATTACCACCGTTTCATGAAGTGGTGCGACAGTGGTACAAACGGTCGAGCAGGTCGTCTTGTAACGAGAGTTAGCAGTTCAAATCCTGCAGGTGCACACTGCCGTATATTGTCCTTGGGCAAGACACAGGTGTAAGAGTGTGAATGGGTGAGGGGGTTCCTTGATGTAAAGCACTTTGAGCCTGAAGCAGGTATAAAGCACTAGGGCTGCAAGATTACAACATTTAAATTGGGAGTTAATTAGTCTTGACTTCTTCCCACTCCTTTTCGAGATGGATTTTTGATAATAATACAAATACAGTATGTTTTGTCTATTGTTATGTAATTGTTTCTTTTCCTTTTTTTTGTTCTTTGTTCTTCGTTTGTCATGAAGCTGAAATGCAATAAATTAGACCTACAGTTTTAGAAGTGTAGACCCTTTCATTGTTTGTAAACATTTGGGGCTTAGCTGGAGGCATAAAGCTAGATCCCTATCTATTCCCATTGTAGCTGTTGTCATAGTAACGATAAACAAATGTCTAACTGTTGTTGTAAATATCAAATAAAACCTTATTTTATCGTCTCAAATGTCATTCCTCTTGTTCTTGCTCCTTAAACCACAACAGAACAACATTTTTTAGTTGTACTTTCACACTTACAATCGCTAGTTTTTGTTTAATCCTATTTCTCTTGCTCACTTCCTGCCTCCAGCTGATGTCACTCATGATGTAAGCAGCTGACAATAGGGCTGTGATAATAAACAATAATATTTAGTAACCGCAATGAAAAGAAGGCAATTTGCATCATCCCTTAAGAAGACAGTTGAACAAGAAGTCAGTTCATCAACGGCAGATGATCACTGTGATAATATTGTGAATCGCAGCAAATGTGTCCAAGGAAATTGTGAGACAAAATTTCCATATCATCCTATGCTCAGAAAATACTGCATTGCATAAAAAATAATATTACAATTGCAAACCCAATCGCAATTTATGTCTGAAAAATCTCAATTAGGTTTTTGTCAAAATCATGCAGCCCTAACAAGCGCTATTTAAGTGGATTAAAAAGAAAAAAAAAATCTTCTAGATATCACATGTGTTGCTAGCTTTTGTTTGAGGATAATAAGGATGGTAGCTTTTTTGATACTGAGACCATATTTCCAGATTTCAGTAACAGGTGAGTCGTAGCACCAACAGATCGGATAGAATGCTACTGTTTCATCTCTGCAGGACCTACAAGCACTAGTAATCATAGAGAAATTATGTTCTTTTTGATGCCTCCACTTTGTTTTTAGAGTGGAAGATGAACTATGGCCGAACGGACTTAGTTTATGTTGTATATGTAAATGTAAGTTTAAAGGCAAAAAGCTTACATCTATGAAATTACCCTAAAATAAGAATAAATTACCCTAAAATAAGAATATTATGTAAATGTCTTTGTGCTAAATGTGTGTATTTTTACAGGCCTCACTGCTGTTAGTCTTCACAGCGTGTGAGATTGTACTTGGCGTCGCCAGCTACGCTTAGCCTCTGTATTGGATCGGAATTAAAAAATATTGTATCGGAGCAACAGCGGATAATCCCCAGTACAGAGATTACCATTAACCAGACCAAAATACACTTATCCTGAAAATTATACCATAGAAATCTGCCCCAATTGTACACTATACACAGAATATCGTGATGTGTAAGCTTTTCATGTTGATTTGCATACCTTGTCCATCAGATGCCCTTCCTAAACTCCACTCCTCCTCTGACTGGACTGGTTTCCTGACAATAGTGTACCTCCCTTTCAGAAACAGTTGTCGGGATATTTGGCATATCCACACGGGACTGATTGAGCAGTTTGTCACGACAGATGGCCCTAGACCCTGCAGATGTTGTGTGTTGTCAATAGTGAATAAAGATCGCTTGTTTTTCTTAATTGAATCTTATAGGTGGCTAGTGGCCCGTGCGCTCGACAGACTCTCATTTACTCTTTGAATGATAATGTAAAAACGATCATACATTATCATTCTGGACATAGTGCTTTTGATGAACATAGAATGAGGCTTACAACCTCTGCTACAACATACAGCACTTGAACCATATATTACAAAATGCTGTACAATAATTGTCTTATTGCCTTTTAGTCTAGGGGATTTCAAACTACATGAATAAGTGAAAAAAGCTTATTTTGAAATATTATTTGTGGAAAATATTATATCTCCTCTAGTTCCAGAATTTCTGTAATTACTAAATTACCAGTATTGATAATTACTTTTGTTGGTACTCTGCATCTTACCCAGGGACAACAGTTGAAAACTAGCTCTGAAGCTAATACTGACACATTTACAGAAATGTTCATTAATGTGTACTGTCCCTGTCAAATGAACAAATAAATAAAATACTATTGATATATTACCATAATTGTCAAGTGTTTTATGGAGATAACTGTAGAAAGCAGGACAGAATGACTTAAGAATAATATTTAATTATGATAAATCATAATTGGGAGTAGATGTTCATGACCGAATCGGCTCTTTTGAACGGCTCTTTAAGGTGAACGGTTCGAACCGGATCTCGATTGTGAAAAGAGCCGGATCTTTCATTCAGTCAATCTACACAGATTTTCTCCAAATGAACCCAAGAAGCAACTCGACAGCAGAGAAGGCAAGAAGGCACAAATGTTTATTCCCAAGCACGTTTTTAAAAAAAACAGCTCCATCATCAGCTTTTGTAAATTTTAATAAGAAATTTGCCTGTGAGCCTAATATGTACTCACAATATGACTTTTTGGTCTGGCGTCATTTCAAAAATTGTCATAAGAAGGATCCCAAAGATTCGCCATAAATCCCATCACTATTGTTTATTGAAATAGTTGTCAATACATACATAGACTCAAACAGAGCTAGAATGACATAAAAAGAAGGCTGTATTATTGATGAAAAAAGGGTTTGTACATTTTTTTAGTTGTAAAAATAAAACCTGTTGAATGTAAATATAAGAGCACTCTCTCCTACAAACTCATGTGCAGTTTTGGGCAACACAAATTCAGTTGTAGCGTCTTTTCAAACCACTAACAACATTATCCTACTGACATTCACGCATCCACGCAAATGAATCAATAAATAGTAAAATATCAGAATCAGAATAGTCTTTATTACCACTGTCAATGAAAGATTTTACAGACTAGTAACCTTTATCAAACAGGGAAGACTTGGCACACCTATAGGAACGGTGTTGAAGACCTGGCAGCTTATCTTGAAAGAAAAAACTCCCCCACACTGTCTGACTCTTATGAAGTTTTATTTCAGCAACGTTTCGGTCCAACTGACCTTTGTCAAGCTTGACAGACTAGTAACCTGAAAAATAATCTAATGGGATAATAATAATCTGCAGAAATTAGCAAAATAATTGTTGGTTGCAGTGCTAATTGGGAGTAGAATCCATTTTTTTTCTTTTACCAAGATTTAGTACACACATTACATACAAAGACTTACACATAATATGGACAGCTTTGATTCGATTGGCTAATATTGGCAGCCCTACTTGAAATCATGCACCCCGCTCCATCCAGTTCCTTCTCCAGACACCGGTTCATCCGTTGCTGGTGGTCGCGGGGCGGACAGATGGGTGTGTGCTCGCGCCCCATCGGTGGTCCGCTGACATCAGGCTGTGCTCCACGCTCCAGAGGGTTCTCCTAATGCGGGACGAGGTGTGAGTAATTTCTTGCGGGTCACCCCTATTTGACCTGCCGCCACCTGAATAAGGTATTTCACAGCACTGTCCCAGAAACGGCGCAGTGAGCCATAATAAACGCATGCAGCTTACAGTCAAATAATGAGAATGAATGGCTCGGTTTTGGCCCTGTTGGAGTACAGCTGTGTCCTGCTGTCGCCGTGATGATGCACAGGTTCTTGTTGTGTCTTTGTATGCAGCAATTTCCCTCAGATTCAAGGCAGTAGTAGAAGTGTTAATAGGAGCTGCAAATTGTATTCAAGGCCTGACCAAAAACTGGGTTAGTAGTGTGAAGATGTATCAGCTTGGGAGTGAAAATACCCAAAATAAATAGTCTTTTATGCTTAATAGTTAATAGCAAAGGGAGGAAGTTAGGACAAATATAACTTATATTGTAATTCTTACTTTACATAAAAATTCAAGCGGTTCATAGAACACATTTTATTAATTTTGTAATATATTTAGACCTATAAACTGTCACTTTAAGGCAGTGTTTCCCAACCAGGGGTACGGGGACCCCTGGGGGTACGCGAGAGGTTAGCAGGGGGTACTTGGAATAGTTTCAGATAAAACATAAGATGAAACAAATTGTTGATTATTATGGTCAAAGAAAATCCATTTTAAAACATTTAACTATAAAGAGTGAGATTTTGAGAGTATTTAGCTGTCCTTTACCTGATAAATTGTAGTTCTTGTGATTCACTTTCTAACTAACAACAAAACCATTGAAGCAGGGGGGAAAAATGAAAGGCCCAAGGGGTACGTGAGACAAACTGCTTTAAGGTATCGATTCAATTCAATTTATTTTGTATTGTCCAAAATCACAACAAAGTCGCCTCACAGGGCTTCACAAGAAAAATAATGACAATTAGTGAATATTAATAGCCCTGGGGCATCCTTAGACCCTCCTTCTCGGCAAGGAAAACCTCCAAAACCCATTGGGACAAAAGAAGACACCTCAGGGAGGTCCACATGAAGGGGGGGGTCCTCTCCCAAGGACGGACAGGCTGGATGGGGGTGGTGGGGATTTGGTCAGGGCACCATTATATGGTGTGTCCAGCCAGAGCTGCAGTATATTGCCAAATGATTGTAATTGCAATAATAGGTGACACAATATCATTTCTTGTAAGAAGCCACAATAGATTGTGAAATCACTTGGATCTTACATAACACCTTTCCAAAACACAGCCTAAAACAATCTGAAAGTTCTGATTTAGTATTTTTAAGTCATGTATTCACACAAAATTGAATGAAAAAAGAAATTGCCTATGAATTTTGTTAAACTGTTGTAAAATACTAATCAATTTGTTTTTTATTTAATATATCATGCAGTCCGATTTATAAACATTGGTGATGGTATAAACATTAACAATTACTTTTAAGAACTGTACATTCGTTCTTCACAAGATTGTGTTTGATATAATCTTACTGAACCTACTTAAAACTTGATTTTCTTTGGGCGTCAATGAGGAAAACCTTGGGCCTTATAGACTAAGTTCAGCCCACTAAAGACAGGACAATTGGACACTGTAACATCTCAAATCGAGTTTTATACCCAGACCCACGCCCTTTGTAAGTCTCAAATTCATTTTAATCAGTTTGAGACACAGATGATCCACTTTGGTTTATTATAATCCCGTTTGAGTCCCGTATAATCCAGTCCGGGGCAGTTTGGTTTGGTTTTAGCGCTGGTGCGATCACGCTTTGGGTCTCCGTGGGATAGCGGTAGACTCTGGCCCTTTGCCTCTTCTCTTTCTCAGCTTGAACGAGGTTAGGATTGACCCTCTAAGCGGACAGATGGAGCGAGGTGTGTGTGTGTGTGTCCGCGTGGAGCCGTCTGGAGCGGCAGTAGCCTCCTCGATGGCTTTGTGGTTTTTGGCCAGACGAGTCAAACACACACAAACACAGACAGACGGGTATCACTAGCCCTATGGGGACACTTCCATCTGATGACACCTACTTCAAATGCATCACTCTGAAGGGTTACACAAATGATTTCAGAGTTGAGGCATGTGAAAAACTTGTAATGTCTACTTAAAAAGTCAATTTGTAAGTAAATTTAAAACTTTTTCCACACGCCTTGAACACTGCGGCCGATACAACAATGCTGCTAATTCATAGAACGCGACCTAAGTCGAGCCGCACGCTTTTCTTCCTTTGATTTGGGAGTGTGACAGACACAGAATCAGTGCAGGCAGTTGTTATGTGCATCTCCCACCTGTGACATTTACCGGCAGCACCGACAACGCCTCTGCCATGCTTTCTCTCCTCGCCTCGTCAATCGTCGCCATTAAATAGTCTCTTTCAGTTGCCTTGGTTTTTTTTCGTACCTTTTTTTCAAATGAATATGACTCATTTTATGACCAAAATATGTTTCTTTTATTTTAATATTATGTATTTTTGTCCTGGGCGAACGGGCTTGAGGGGCGTGGAAAAAAACCTTTATCCTCTTGGGCCATCATGAATGTACACTCTTTGTCTGGGGCCAAATGCCTAGATTTTATTTGGCAAGCTGACTATCTAGCACTAACCATTTTATTTAGCCTTCACAAGTTAGAGCGCAGCACTGGCCCAAACCTGCAGTGAGCTGTTTAAAAACAAAGCACCAAGTCAATCCTTCCACATTTTGTACTGGGCTAATACATATTAAAATATTTTTTGTTGCACGCGGTCAGCTCCAACAAGTCTTTTTTCAAGA
>OMNZ01055737.1:7137-18723 GCA_900303255.1 Lesueurigobius sanzi | reverse complement strand
GATTTGTTGAGTTTTGAACTGATGTTGAAATTAGATTTTTATATATTTTTGCACTAATAACAAGCTTGTTCAGAAACTAAACTAAAGATAAAGATAAAGAAGATAAAGATATCCAAAATCTTTGTATCGAACTACTTTTAAATCTGATTCTATCCATTATTAATGTTTGGTTGTTGGAAAATATAGGCAATTTTTACACATAAAATGGTAGAAAACTTGCAATATACTTTTTCCCTTATATAAGTTAGTAATCTACAGCAAACGTTTGAAATGTATATTTTTAAATTGTTATTTTTCCCGTATTCATCTGCAGCGTTTCAAGAACCAAAACAAAAAAATGTAAACGTGCACATCATGTAAGATATTGTAGGTATAATTCAGAATAAACCAACATTACACAATTGTTATCAGTAAAATCAGTGTGAGGGTTGCACACGTCACATGAGGACACACATAAGATATTTATTTACTATTATAGTAGTACTATTACTTACTTTATTGATCTCACAATGGAGAAATTCACTTGTTACAGCAGCTCTGAAAACACAATGTAAGGAGCTGATGATTCTAAAATGTGCATCCAAGGAGAAACAAGATCCATGTGTGAACAAATGATACCGACAGACTCAAGATAATTTATAAACAACTTTAAAAACGAGAAGCAAAATGTGTAAATAAATCAAATTGGAGCGAAATACAAATGATTAAAATTAGGAATACAAAGACACAGATGTTCATGAAATGTTTGAACTTGCCATTAGTTGCTGTAAGTGAATGGACTAGTGCTGCACAGCTATGACTCAGGCTTTTACACAAGCAGCCAGCAGGGGGCGTTGGCCATCAATAATCATCACTATTAGGCTACAAGACTTTCAGATTATCTTTTAGTAGTACAATAACTACACTAAAGTATTTTTTCAATCATTCTAAGTTTATAATTTTGGTTTATAAATGAACGTGTCCAAAAAAGGAGTGGGAAGAATTGATTTAATCTCATCTATTCTAATTAAAAAAATAATTAATTAAATTTCCTGTTGCATTTATTGTACAATTTTAATAATACTAAAAAATAAAGGAAATCCTCAATTGATCTGCACAATTATCCCCCATAATTAAAGTTTTAAGGGGAGACACTGCAGGGCAAACTCTGATCTCCTAATCTTTAGAATAAGAAGTGTAATTATTGGACTCATTCAATGTTTCTCCATAGAACTATTTGGGAAATTGTAACTTAAATAACCATCTTTTCTCACGACAACATCTCCACTTGAGTAGCTCCTACAGACTCCAAACTTAAGTCTTGAACTTACTCTTCTGAAGGTTTGTTCAGAGAGATTTTTCAATATCCTAGCCTGATCTATTAGGTGCTTAAAACATGGCAATTGTATTTTCTTTTACAGATTAATTCACAAATAACTAGTTTACTCAAAAAAAGATATCCAAAATCCCCTGTGAACAAATCTTTGTAAATAATTCAATTCCATTTTTTAGAATTTTTTATACATAAAACAGCTTATATTTATATGGAAAGTACAGAACATGTCAGTACACTGCAAAAAGTTAAAAATACTAAAATTCAGAATATTTGGATCATAATTTGATAAATTATGACTCGCTAAGCAAAGAAATCTACCAATGGAATAAGTATTTTTGCACAAAAAATAATAAAAGCCTTACAATTCCAAGTAAATTTATCTTTATTTTTGTGTTTTTCTTAATTTATGGTCAAATATAATTGTTCCATTGGCAGATCATTTTCAACTTATTTCAAGAAGATTTCACTCATTTGATTTCAAGATCCATTTTTGCAGTGTAATATGGAAAAGCTTAAACTATTCACCTGCCGTGTCTTGCCTTACGTACAAGATTCAAATAACCACCTGGATGACTGAGAATGAACACCATTATCCAGTTGAAATACTTGAGTTCAGTCGTCTGCTTCTTAATCTAAAATCTAAACGGTGTTTGTTTGTTGTTCTTACCCTCCAGGACCCGGAGGCGCTGGCGCAGCTGATGAAGAACATGTCTCTGACCAACGACGGGAACTTCCTGCTCCTGGAGTCGGAGGCGGGAGAGGAGCCGGACGGAGCCGCTCAGGAGGACCTGGAGTCCGAGGCCTAGACCCCAGACCCCAGACCGGCCTCGTTTTCCCCCCCGGGAGAGAGCGCTGGTCCTGGGGTAACGTCCAGCCCTGTCCGCGGTACTCGAGCTTTTGCATAAGACGCTGCTGTTCCCAAGTCTGTGCAATGAAGCTACGTTTACTTTGTGTTGAGATTAAGACCATCCCGAAAGCAGGTCCTTTTGACAGTGGTTCTCAAACTGTGGTGCGCAGGCCTCGCTCTGGGTTTGGCCAAGTTGGAGCCAAGTTTATTTCTGTTTTTGTCCTGGATAAATATCTAAACATCAAGGCCAGACCATGGTTTAATCCTGGATGACCGAGAGCCTACACTAACAACCTGGTTTAGTCGTGGCCCTAGTGCGTATATTAATGATGGAGGTTGGTTTCATTAGCGCTAGCATTTGAACCGCCGCCATGTTTAATTTTTGGAGCCAAATTCCATATATGGCAAGAAGGCACCTGATTGGCCAGTTATTTTTGTTAATATCTTAAATAACGTGGAAAATAGTTAAAGACAAAGAACAATAAGACAAGCACTTGAGGGTCATATTAACAAGACTATTTCTGATACTGAGTTAGAAGTTTACATGGAAAGTCCATAGGAGCTACAGGGTTCCAGAGAATGCTAACTGGCTTCACGGAGAACTAGCTAAATGTACCTCCATCATTAATATACACTCTATGGCTCAGACGGGTCGTTACTCATAGGCCCATTTTAAACCTGGCTATGGCCTCAAGGTTTACAAATTATTATATTAATTGTGTCCCAAATGAATTCTGTTTAATTTCATTTAAGGCCTGGAAGTGTCCAAGTTTTCAAAATGAGGAGAAAGAAAGAAATTTTAAAAGTAAATGACCTCCCCCCTTTCACTCAGCCCCTACTCAGTCCTAGTGCACAGGAAACTTGTCTCGTTGGTCCTGCAAGACTCTGATTTGTTGACACAATACATCAAAATTCAGACCCAGGCGGTCAATTATACGCATTCTGTTAAATTCGTGATACATTTAGACTTGCATACTATCACTTTAAATTGGATTAAATCTAAATTGCTTGAAAATAATGACATTGCTCAACCATTTTTCCAGAATAAGTGTCAAAAGTATTAGCATTTTGGTCCAAATCACATTCAAAGGAAGTTTTAAGCACAAAATGTGTATAATTTCAACCAAAAGATGCCTGTTATGTCCAATTTGCTTTGAAATGTTGAAATCCCTTCTTGTTCCCTTGTTTGATGGTTTTTCATGTTTGCAAATCATAAGAAATGATACATTTTGAACCAATTTGAGCACTTACAAGCATCAAATATGACTCGTAGCTGCCTGTATAAACCCTGATCCAGGTTTTTTTTCCCCCAAATTGGCCCAGTTCCGATCTTGGCACTAGTTTACCAAGTTTCCTTTTTGTAACCGTGATTTATAAGTTTAAATCTGACGCACCGATCATTTCTGGCAAATTGTCGTTGAGAGTTTGAGAATGGCAGTCACTTTCGATTTGCTTTCGGAGGCACCGCTGGGAACATTGGGTGCGATCTCGTTTGGAAACATCGGTGAGAGACACTAATGTACAGTGATGTGTATAGTCTTTAAAACAAGAGCTAATCTTTAGGTTTACAGCTGTTTCAAATGAAGAACTTCTGCGTCCTTTTTCATTCTGAGCCCATATATCCGTGTTCGCTCATCTCCGTCTCTTCGTACGCAGTCGGCAAAGGTTGGAAGCTGGAGGCCCTTCCTGACCTGTTGCATTGGTTCTCAAACTGTGGTACGCTGGCCCCTTCTGGTGGCGTTTCTTTATCTTGTATATAATTGAATCCATGGTTTATTAGGGAGTGAACGTTTGCCCAGAAGACAAAGTTTAGTCCAAGTTGAGTTCAGTTTGTGAGTCAGATTTTAATTTATCGAGTGTAGACCGATTTTTAGTTCTGGGTGAGGCCTAGTATCCAGTCCAGCCACGGTTTTGGGTTTGTCCTGGTTTAGTTGCCAGGGAACATGGTTAAAACCTGCGCTAGTTTAGACCCTTTCAAGTCCTTACCGCCATCTCAATGCCCAGTCTTGTCCAGGACAATAGAGCGTGGGGCAAACACAGAGCTACTTATTTTTAGATTCATTTTTGGCACAAGAGGGCTGCACTATTTTGGGGGGAAACTAAAAAAAAGTATGGGAATAAGACTTTCATTTCAGGTTTGACAATCAAGCATCACTTTTGAGAGAAGGCTGAAATACAAACTGCGAAACTAAGACAAGAATTGCATAGATTTCAGAACATGTTTGTAGAGGTTTAAACTACTAGCCTGACTCCATGTTTGAGATACATTGGAAGACAGTCTGGGATTGTGCTTTTGAATTGAAGACTAGAGGCGGGACTTACGAACCCATCGTAAACCAATCACAGAAACACTGATGTGACGTAAACACAGTAGGAAGTGGCGAAAACGTCTCACAAAGAAAAGCCTTCAGTAGCCAGTTGTGGTTTTAAGGACAAGTTCAGCTCATTCAAAACAGAAGAAAAGACGGTGCTAAAACGACGCTGTGTTGCGGCAGCCATCTTGACTCGTTTGTTGACTAATTCTGCTGCTGAAAATGGTGCATCGCTAACTCCCGCCTCCTGTGATGTGATTGGTTTAGTAGCGTTCTCACCAGAGTTTGAGTCGATCAACAGCGCAATCCCAGACTGTCTTCCAATGTATCTCATACATGGAGTCAGGCTGGTAAAGTACAGGATGACGCTGTAAAAGCTTGATTAAATTCATCTGCCAATGCAATAAGTATTTATGCACTTGGAACAGGAAAATACATCTTAACGCACCTAAAACAAGATGCAATTTCTTATTACACTTAAAAATAGCCTTATTGGCCTATATGCATTCTGTTACATTTGTATTGCATTTAGACTCCACTTGAACTTGGATTCAAACTGGTATTAAATCTAAATTTCTAGGAAACCATGACATTGCTCAACTATTGAGTGACAAAAGTATTAAAATGTTGGTCCAAATCACATTCAACTAAGAAAATTATGCAATTTCAGCCAAAAGTTGCCCATATTGAAATCCTCCCTCATTCCCTTGTTTGACAGAATGTTTGCAAATCGTAAGAAATTACATTATGCACCCATTTTTTTCTCTAAATCTAAAATAAGATACAATTTAATGTATTGCACTTAAAAAACAATGATGAATCTATTTTTTCTTGAAATAAGGGGAAAATCTTATTCCATTGGCAGATTTTTGTACTTGGCAAGTCAGAATTTCTTAAATTGCGGTCAATTATTTTGAAACAACTAATCGAATAATCGTCAATGAATTGATTCATGAAATAGTTGTCAACTATTTTTGTAATTTATTAATCGTTTCTGGGATATGACAGACTCAGACAAAGCTAGAATCGCATCAGGATATAGTATTGTTTATTATTTTCTCACTGAAGGTAGTTGGGTTTATACGTTTTTTTGTAAATATTTGACCTCTCCTTGTCCCAGACATGAGATAAATCTCTAATAATCCCAGCAGGATGAGCCCCACTCTCAGAGCTGCTTCTATGGCAAAATCAGTTTGGAAATACATATAAAAAGACTCACTTCCACAATCCCAGACTTTTTTGACGAGTTTGACAGAATGACATGTTCGCAAAATGTGAAACTATACAGACACGATATATTCTGAAGATTTCCTCAAACCAAAAAAAGCACTTTAGCTTCAAACTGTTTATCAAAAATACAATTTCCATTAACATTTTGCTCCCAAAAGATTAATTTATTACAAAAATAATAGTTTTAACTCTTCACTATATATATTTATTGCAGCGTAGCATGATTCACACACAGACGAGATGTGGAGAGACAGGGTAGTTTGCGGTTGTGAAGAATTGCTACACTTCAAATTGTGATTTCGACTAATTGTGCAGCCCGGCTATAAAACTTAATAACCTTTTTTTCCCTCTTACCATCCTCTCTCTACAAGTTGAATTATGCCTTTTATTAATTGCCTGACACCGCTCTCCAAATCTCAAACTGGAGCGGCCCAGATGTTCAATTTAAGATATTACTTTGCTCCGAGAAGCTTCTGTAAATATTCCCTCATGTTTGAAAGGTTTAATCAGTCTCTCTCCTCTGTACTCCCCTTTGGAAAAACAAAAAAAGACCTCTCCAATCTAAGCCCTACGTGGAATCTCACAGCAACAAGGACATTACAGAAGTACTTATTGCTAAAAGCTTGTGCTCATAGAAGCGAATTAAAGCCGAGCCGTGATGGACGCGAGAGGGGTTTTGTACAATTCTGTTTTAGCGTAATTAGCAACCGACGCTAATCTCTATTGGCAACGAGAGCCTGTGATGCACAAATTGTCTCGTTTTCCTGTGTAGCGCTGAAAGGTTAGATAAAAAAGTGCGGAAAGGACGAGTGTTGTTCTCAACTGGTGGATTGTGGGGTCTAAAAACTGCAGCGGAAGTAGCTAGAGGTGTAGGAGTAGCTTCTTCCTTTTTCTTTTTTTAGGGAAAGCATTTTGACTTCATCTCGTGGTCCTAATCACGCCCTAATTAAATACAGAGACTCCTAATTAAAACACAGAGCTCAGCAAGTTCCTACAACTGCAGAGGGAAGAGAAAAAGAAATATGGCATGTCCAGGAAGCTCTCACAGTTTGTGGTGCTGCAAAGGGCACAAAGAGCAAAAGGAAATAGAGCCTAGGAAGACAGCGGTCACAGAGAAACTAGAGAATTATCACACAAGATTCCAATAGACTTCAAACTGGTCAACCCTTAAACAGTTCATCCTTAAGATAAAACACGCAGCCACAAACAGAGTTCATTCCATCCAGTGTCAGGAAGTGAGCAGTACATTGGGGAAACCAAACAACCCCTTTTCAAAAGAATGTCTCAGCATCGTAGGGAAAACAGCAGTGGCGCACATCTCCGTCTGAAAGCCACGAACGGTACTTTTGATTATAGTGAGGTCAAAGCACTAGCAGAGGGAAGAGATGGTTTGAGAAAGGAGTAAAGGAAGCAATCTTTGTTAAACAAAAATAGCCCAGTCCCAATAGAAGAGGAGGGTCGAAGTATATACTCTCACCTCTTTATACTGCCTTTATGAGATCAAGGGAACAGAAGCCATTTGTTAAAATTGCCCTTCTGTCTCTGGGCAAAACAAAGAGGTACGAATAGAGTGAAACTAAACATTTGCACTAGAGGGTGTGGCAGTCCAGAGGGAGGGGCCTGTGTCTTAAATAAAGCTCTAACTTGTGTTTACTTTCTGACAACAAGAGCTAACAAGAAGCTTCTGTACATAGATGTAGGGCTGGGCAATTAATCAAATTGCGATATTAAAAACGGTTGATTACGATAATCTGCAGAAAAAAAACATACTAGTAATTACAAGTCTAGTCCAGTAGATGGCGGTAAATGCTCAGTTGTTTCCAGTTACATGGTTGGTTCCATAGCGTCCGCAAATCAAAACAGCTTTGTTTCCACCGAATATTGGAGCACTAAAGAAACATGAGCATTTCTTTAGGATTTCTACTCCAATGGAAAAGGTCGGTCAGAGATGCTTTTCTAGTTAAAATGTGTGTTTTTGTTTTGTCCCTGGCCACGCGAGAGCTGTGTGGTGTCGATGGAGCTACTGTGTGGGAGGGGAAGTGCCCATTTCTACTTCTGTAGTAGAAAGTTAGCAGTTAGCGCAGTTTCGAAGTGATGTAGCAATACAACAGGATCGGGCCCATGTCGCACAGTCTGTATAATTACCGGTACTATAGTTAAGGCCATATTTATTTGTTGTTTTTTCTTATTTAGACAAATCGGAATCGTTCAATATGGGGAAAATAATCGCCAAACGTCATCAATCCTGTCGACTGTTCAAGCCACATTATGAGAAAGACTTCCTGGACAACGGAGAGCCTTCACAAAAATGGTTTAGACATAATTTAGTCAAGTTTTGATCTATTTTAGACCTGGTTTGCTCTTGTTCTAGGCCTGGCGGTACTTGGGAGGTCACATATATATTTTTGAATGGTATTTGGTGTTAAAAGTTTGAGAACCACTCACTCAGGCTGATGCTCGGAGGCTAACCGTTTGCAAACAGTCTCTACTCACTCAGTTTACCTCTAAATTCATCTCTCAAGCTTTCCTACAAGGCTTAAAACTATCGCCGCTGTAGCTACATCAGTTGAAAAACAAATATTGAAAACATGACGCGTGCTGACAAGTCGCTGACTGCAAAGAGCGTTTTGTCCGTTCTGTAAAGATTTCAACCCAGACGTTCTCTGTGAGCATGAAAACCTGTGCTTGTTTCATTTTCCGCTGCTGAACTGTAACTTGTACCTTTTGCCATCGAGAAGCCACGAAACTATGTACTAAAATAAATAATCAACCTTTTTTTCTTTATGGACCAAACTTCAAACTGTTCTGTTCGCATGGTCAGATCCTCGTAATAACTTTACATTGTAACCTTTAAAGTCCTGGTACTCCAATATAACATACTGGTCTATGATGTAAAATATATCTCTGTAATATACTAAGGTTTACTTTATATTCCGTCCATGAGTTTTAAGTTGAAGGAGACACTACCTAACGATGCATTGCACTTCATGTAATTTTCTAAAAATCTTGTGATCTTAATTAAAATCCTCTTTTCATTTTTCATGTGTGTTGTGTTATTTACCACTTAATATAATAATAATGTCTTTTTAAACTATTTTTCTTATATTATTCATTCAGGTCTAGGTTTATAACTAGTTAAAGATAACCAGAGACAGTCTATAAGAAGTGTGATACCAAGGTCCTTAAGGAGAGGGAATAGGGAATAATTACTTCCTGGTTATCTAGGATGTGCAACAAAATAACCAGTGTTAAGTGGGAGTTTGGTGTTTTTTCCTACTTGGACATGAAACTAAGATGTTAAGTGACAAAACTAGGCTGTAATCTCCAGATTCCCCTCTGCTGTGTCGCGCCTTAAGGGTAATTTTGGGGGGATGCTTCACCTTGATTTGCTTTATATTTTTGTATAAATATGGTGAAAGATTTAAAATATGTCGCAACACTTTTACACCAACTGTTGTCTGTCTCTTCTTTCTCTTGTTTCATTCTCTCTCCTTCCTCTTCCTCTCTCCTTCCTCTTTCTCTCTCCTTCCTCTTCCTCTCTCCTTCCTCTTCCTCTCTCTCATATTTGAAAAGTAACTATATTCGAAATACCCTCAAATGAGAGAGTATTTGTACCTGAACACAGTTACTCAAAATGAGTATTCTGAATACGTATTTTAAATACATGTATTTAGTTACTCCCCAACACTGACTGTATATGATAATACACTCGTAAGCCACATTGTGTTCACAGCAAAGAACAAAACATTCACCAACTGGGAGTCTTCAGTATTTACAAAACTCAACTAGGAAAGGAAAGTTTGGAAACATGCACCTTAATATGACTTTATTATAACTATTGACATTTTGTTTCATGACCATAACGTTCCAAGAGCTTCAGTCTCAAAAATACTCCAAATATTTAACTTACAAACATCGATAGCAAACCTTATGTTCATTGCTGCTGTGCTTCATGTTCTAGAGTCCAAAAGCAAAATCAGGAGTCTTTGTAATAGTTGTTGAAGTTGATCCTGAGGAGAAAGTCTTCCAGATGTGGTTGGTATCCTCTGTTCACCAGTTTGGTCACCACTGACAAGACAAAGATACAGTTAGGACACAAAATAGGACTGAATGATATATATATTTATACTTTTATATGTGTATATTCAACTTGATGAAAGTTTAGATTCTGCCCTGACACTTGAGTGATGTGGGAACAGGAGATTGTACACACAATTTGAAGGAAGAAATGAAGGATCAATCATTCTGTCTGTTTGTTTTCAGGCTATTTGAGTGCTTCATTTAACTTTATTTTTCAGAAAAGGTCACTCCAAGATTAAGAATCTCAAATTGAGTAGAGCAGGCAGACCAAATTCAGAATATTTTGAGTAATTTTGAAGTATTTTTTGCACTTAGAAATAAGAAATAAAGCATTCTGAATAAGAAAAAGTGTCCCACTTCAAGTAAATTGAGATTTATGATATAATTAGGTACAGTCTGAATTCTTTTTTTTTTCTGAAAAGATTTTTTCCTAATATGGAACCCAGACCTTTCTGGAAATAATACTGTTCATGCATGAGTTTGCAGCTTGTTTTCTAGCATTTCTGTGACTATGACCCTAAAAAGTGACCCCACCAGTTGAGAAATGAACTCATAACTCATCTCAATGACACTGATACTTGCACTTTAGGTTTGTTTTTTCTTTGGAAACCACCACCGCAAGCACCTTTAACAAACCTCTAGATCAGACATCGCTCAATAAAGGGCCTATCTCACCAGCAAGGACTTCCCGGAGACTTCCCAGAGACTTCCCAGAGACTCAGAGACTAAAGGGCCTATCTCACCTCCCATTGATACTAGTTCAAAACCTGGGGTAGATTTGAGTCTTCGAGATGTCTCTGCAGAGTCTCCTAGTCTCCAGGAGGTCTCCAGGGAGTTGCGGGAAATTCAAACATGTTGAGACTAGTTGGAGACTTTTAGGTCTCAATTCAGTTGCGGCGAAGTCTCAGACGTCTCATAGACCTCATTGACACATCTCTCCGATCACGTTCAAAATAAGTCTCCGCGAAGTCTCCACAACTGAATTGAGACGTCTCTGAGACCTATTGGAGACTCCAACTAGTCTCCCGCAACTCCCTGAAGACCGGGAGACGTCTCAGAGACTCAAGTCTCCACGAGGTTGCTAATTAGTCTCCAGGCCGGTGAGATAGGCCCTTAACATGGCAAACGTGGCATCTTGTGATTGGTCGCTGAGGCTAATAGCAAGTAACATAAAAATAGGAACACAGCAAGTGTTTTTGATTTGTTGTTTTAGTGGTCTAATACTAATAGGTATCTTAGTTGAGATATATTTACTCTGAAATATAGTTTTGTATCTTTAAATGATTGTTGTTTCATTTTTTACACCATTCATTTTACCGCCTCCAGCTCATTAGCTGAATATTGGTTGAATTCTGTTCATTTCCTTCTTTCAGCACCGTGCTCATACAGGCTATATTATAGTTTGGAAAGAGAAGTGAGAATGGAAAGTATTGCTGTATATTTAGCACATACTCTATGGCGCTACCAACTTCAAAGTGACTATAACATGAAAGATATGAAATTTATAAATAAAATTTTAAAAAATGCAAAACCTTAATTTTCTCACTAGACAAGACATAAGATTAATCAATATTTGGACAAAAGTCATGAAATGAGCAGAAATATTTAAAACAAAAGCATAAAAAATAAGTTGCATTTCCTATTGGTTTACATACATTTGGCTTGAAAGGACAATACCAAAATGGCCGCCAGAGTTTGCCATTCGTGAATATATATATATATATATATATATATATATATATATATATATATATATATATATATATATATATATATATATATATATATATATATATATTTTA
>OMNZ01055736.1:24957-48527 GCA_900303255.1 Lesueurigobius sanzi | reverse complement strand
ATTTGGGCATTAAAATGGCATTAAAAAGCATTAAATTTGACTTGCCACCTGTATAAACCCTGTTATAATATGGAGGACTAAAACTGCCAAAATAATAAATGAATAAATAAATGTCCATATTAGCAAAAAATTGTTAAATGCTGAGATTAAAAAACTGATAATTATTATTAAGCGCCTGTTTTGTGCTCAAAACAAAGAATAAAGCCTTATTATTATTTTCTGTCTGCTTTGATTTATTTATTCTTTAATTCATTCATTCATTTATTTTTCATTTATTTTCTCCTTTATTTTTACGCCCTACATTATTTTTTCGCTCTGCTTTATTTTTACGGCCTGCATTATTCTTTTCTTGATGCCTCTCACCAAATGCAAAGTAAGGGGGCGGTCTTGTTACAGTGATTGGCTAATCCGAAAAGGGGGCGTCAACCTTTTCGTGGCTCCTGTCAGATGATACGATTTCTTAGGTCTAACCATCTGTGGCCCCGCCCCCTTAACTTTGCATTGCTTTGCATTTGGTGACAGGAATCAAGAAAAGAATAATGCAGGCCGTAAAAACAGAGCGAAAAAATAAAAGAGAAAAGAAATGAAAAATAAATTAATGAATGAATTAAAGAATAAATAGATAAATGCAGACAGAAAATAATAATAAGGCTTTATTCTTTGTTTTGAGGACTAAACAGGCACTTAATAATAATTTTTAGTTTGTAAATCTCAGCATTTGTAGTGATATCTTAATAATTATTTGCCAATATGGACATTTATTTATTAATTTATTAATTTATTATTTTGGCAGTTTTAGTCCTCCATATTATAGTCAGGGTTGAGGTTTGAAGCACTTAAGTTTATTAACTATATGAGTGATCAGCTTCAGACTCTGACACACAGTACGTTTGATATGAAAACTCTGCATCGGTCGTAACTGGTGCTGTGTTTGTGTTCTGTAGGAATTCTTACGTTCGCCTGAGACACCTGTGCACCAACACCTGGATTCAGAGCACCAACGTCCCCATTGATGTGGACGAAGAGCGGCCTATCAGATTAATGGTATCTACAAAATACTTATTCACACACTTTCTGTACAGCTAGTATCTCCAGAATCAGATGCATTTTAATCAAATAACTGCTCATTGTACAAGTTTTAGTCCATGCTCTCACTGCGCAATGTGTTTTCCCATTTCTGTCTCGCGTTTACCTTGTACTCGGCGCGTGCGTTGCGTTAGCTGGGGACATGTCCAACCAAAGAGGACAAAGAGGCCTTCGCGATCGTCTCCGTCCCCGTCATGGAAATCCGAGACCTGGACTTTGCCAACGACGCCTCCGCCATGTTGAACTCCGTGGTGGACCAGTTTAACCAGGGTTTTATCAGCCCCAACGACAGGAGGTGAAGAAAGCAAGGAGCAGGTGGGACCCAGGGAGACGGGTGAAGGAGAGAGGGGATTATCATGTTCTCCTCCACAGGTTTGCGGTGAAGCTGCTGGAGGACCTGGTGTTCTTCGTGGCTGACGTGCTGAACAGTGGGCAGCCTGTCCTGGACGTGATGATGACCAAGCCAAACCGAGAGAGGCAGAAGCTGATGAGGGAGCAGAACATCCTCAAACAGGTTCAACACTTCAGCTGGTTAAGAGTCATATTCAGCTATCTTCTCCTTAGCCCTCAATTTTAAGATTAGGACGTGTGAGGAGTATGGAGAAGGCGTAGGGATTAAAAAGAGAATTGTGAATTACTTGTTCTATTCTCCAGGTCTTTGGTCTCCTAAAGGCCCCGTTCAAAGACCGTGGTGAGGGGGAGGGTCCTCTGCTGTGCCTGGAGGAACTATGCGACCAGAAGAACGCTCCATATCAGTACATGCTCCGACTGTGCTACAGAGTCCTCAGGCACTCGCAGGACGACTACCGCAAGAACCAGGTCGGCACCGGGGTCAGAACCAGGTCTGAAGCATGACTTCTTCGGGGCTTATTATTACAACTGGATGTGACTTTGCAGGAGCACATCGCGAAGCAGTTTGGAGTGATGCAGAGTCAAATTGGATACGACATTTTAGCCGAAGACACCATCACTGCGTTACTCCACAACAACAGGAAACTCTTGGAAAAGCACATCACCAAGACGGAGGTGGAGACGTTTGTTAGTCTGGTCAGGAAAAACAGAGAGCCCAGGTGATAAATACTACTGTATATACTCATTCCAGTCTGTGTCTTTCATACATTTATCATTTTGTTGAATACCTGTTTTACTGATACACTCTCCCTAATTTGGTCATGCTGTATATTTACTATATGTATATTCCTAATCTGTTATTTTTGATAGATTTTTGGATTATCTGTCGGACCTGTGCGTGTCTAATAACGTGGCAATCCCGGTGACTCAGGAGCTCATCTGTAAATGTGTTTTGGAGCCTAAGAACCAGGACATCCTCATCAAGACAGAGTGAGACCTCTTCTATCTGTCACTGTATTTAATATAGACCTGTAACTGTGTCATCTACACATACAGTATATGGGTTCTCAAGTGGTGAGGACCCAAAAGTGGGATGTAGAAGCATTGTCAGTGAGTGGTGAACCTTTCTCAGGGAATATTTTCATAATATTTATTGTTATTTTTATTTACAAGCACAAAAATGTCTTAATAAGTTAAAATGATTCACATTAAGAATATTGACTTTGATTTGACTTATATGGATCAAGCTAAAAATCTGCCAGTAAAGTAAGTCTTTTTGTACGTAAAATAAGTAAAATAGTAAATTGAGATTTATTTGGTAATTTTTCTGTGAAATTCAATGTTTTTTTTATTAAGTGCAAAAATACTCGTTTCACTGGCAGATTTTTCAACTTACCTGCTCAAATCAAAGGGTAATTTACTGAATTGTAAAATACTTTTTCATTTCTTTTTGCAATGTATTACTTTTTTTCTTACAATTATTTAAACCAGGGATATCCAAACCTTTTTCATCGAGGGCCAGTGCAGTCAAACATTCAACTGGGTTCATTTAAGAGATGTTTAAACCTTTCTCCACATCTGGATTTAGTCTAGAAACTTAATCCAAGCTCCGTCTCACAATAAAATTACAGTTTTTGAAGTTTTAATTGTATAGAATTGTTAAATTTGCAGAGAAAAGTATCATCTCTGGCGATGTGTGTCAATTCAACAAGAAGTCTTTCAAAAGGACTTTTCCGTATTGCTTTCAGATTTAGGCTTATTCAATGCTTAAATCGGCCATAATCTGTAAGGATAAAGCTGTAGTTTGCGTAATACTTAAGATATTCAGTTGTTGTTTGGGTCCCGACTCCCAACACCATTTGAGAATCACTGATCTATTCAATGTGCTTGTATTTGCGTGAAGGCGGCGTGTTCCTAAAGAGACTCCTCCTGGCGCTGGCACCGGGGAATATATGGACGACTTTGGAGACGAGGATGAGGTGAATCTCTGACAGTTTCTTGGATCCAAAATGAATCGATGCTGTAATTGTGTACAGGATGTCATTGTTTTTTATTTCTGCGTCTGCAGGTGTGGTTGATGTGGATCGATAAGACCAATGAGCGTCAGGAGAAGAGCATCAGACAGTTGGCCCAGGAGGCGAGACAAGGAAACACTCACGACGAGAACGTACTCACCTACTACAGGTAACATGTTATGTGGACTTTTCAAGTATTTTCAACACATTTGCAGTAGTTTTATGGTTTATAACTTAAGGGGACACTGCAGGCAAAACATTTTTTTTTCAATTTTCATGTTTTGGGGCGAGTTTGGGCTCTTAACATATACTGAAGTTTCACCCGGGAACAAATAAATGACCTAATATTTACAATAAGGAGTGTAATTATTGCACTTATTTGTAGAGGGATTTTTCAATATTGAAGATAAGATAAGGTAAGATAGTTCTTTATTGAGCTCACGATGGAGAAATTCACTTCTTAAGATGGGATCACACAGGGGGGGTGCAAAAAGTCAGGAAAAATCGTGCCATCAAGAAGAAAGTTTGCAAAAAACAAGTAATAATAGTACTAAATTAAAAATAAAATGAAAATAGAATACCTGTAAATGTACTAGCCTGATTTATTGGGTTTTGTACACCAAAAAAACAAGCTAAAATTGAACCCATAACTAGTTTATTCAAAAATTTTTACAAGATATTCAAAATCCCCTTTGAACAAATGTTTGTAGCCAATATATCAACAAAACAAAACCATACATTTAAACCTGGCCTGATCCATTAATTAGATTGGCGCCTATAGGCATTTTTTTTACACATAAAATGCCTTATTTACATACAGTATGAAAACAAAACATTTTTTTTCTCATATCTATGTCAGTAATATACAGAAAAAGTTAATTTTCCCCCTATTCACCAGCAATATTTCCACTAACTGTTTTCGTTTTCTCCAGATACCAGTTGAAGTTGTTCGCCCGCATGTGCCTGGACCGACAATACTTGGCCATCGATGAGATCTCGAAGCAGCTGGACATCGACCTGATCTTTCTGTGCATCATGGACGAGACGCTGCCCTTTGACCTGCGGGCCTCATTCTGCCGACTCATGCTCCACGCTCATGTGGACCGCGACCCTCAGGAGCTGGTCACGCCCGTGAAGTTCGCCCGCCTCTGGACTGAGATTCCAACAGCTATCTCTATCAAGGAGTAAGAGATGGATGTATTCTCGCAGTAGTAATGCTAAACTTTCTAAATGATATATTGCTATGGCTCAAGGGCAACAAAACGGATGAAAAACAAAAGTAGCATCTCCATGAAAACAAGCTGGTGATGCAAAATTATCCTTAGAGTCAGGTCTGAGTAAAAGAGTTTAAGAGGTAGTTTTACCATGAAAATCCTGTTACGCAGTGGGGGTTTAAAGCGAGACACTGCAGGTGAAACCAAATATAAGCAAGTTTTGGTCATTTTTGCACATAAAATGCATAATTTTCAAATGAAAACATTAAGTGACAGAAAACTTGCAATACATTTTTTGCTCATATCCATGTCGATAATATACAGCAAAAGTTTCAAATTAATATCACTCAATGTAAAAAAAAATCATTATTCACCTATCGTGTCTTAATCATAATCTTGACCGCAGCAAGACTGAAAACAGTCTAAACAAGGTTCAAATCTGGATTAACCCGAAACTAAAACAAAATAAGGATTCAAAAGTTGCTCTAAACCAAGGGTCTCCAACCAGTAGGTCGGGAGCTACCGGTAGCTCGCCAGCCTTTTCCCAGTAGGTCGCAAAGGCTTTCTACATTTCCACATACGCAAAATATCTCCAAACATAGCAAAGTATAAAGCAGAAACTACTGTAATTTTCTTTTATTGAGTTGAATGATCATCTTGGCTCCTATAGGGCTAGTTATAAGCGTTTCTTGGAAGTATAAGTAGCTCGCTGCCATTTTTGTTATACAAAAGTAGCTCGCAAGATAAAAAAGGTTGGAGACTCCTGCTCTAAATTAGGAAGCAATAAAACAGGATTAAACCAATTCGGAACAAGGACTATTCACTAAACCAGGCCTAATGCCAGAACCAGACTCAATAAAGGAATAGGTCTGAAAGAGCTAAACTAAAGAATTTTATTCACAGCGAGTCAAAGAAGAAAAATCTACATTTATATCAATCTAATGTACATCAAACTTCTTCTGCATTATTTTAAAGTTACGACTCAAATATGGATGACAGTCGAGACAACAAGAAGAACCGTTTCTCCAACACCATGGTCTTTATGGAGGACTATCTTAACAACGTTCTGAATGAGGAGCTTCCCTTCCACAACGAGGAGAAGAATAAGCTCACGTATGAGGTTAGGCCTGTACACTCCCTGCTGCGCTGGTATGAAACTAGCTTCAGTGTAGCAGATCACATTAAAACTGTAGAAATGTCACTGTTTTCCAGGTGGTGAGCCTGGCCCGTCACCTCATCTATTTTGGTTTCTACAGTTTCTTTGAGCTTCTGCGTTTGACCAGGACTTTGTTAGGAATCATCGACTGTCGACCAAATCCAGCGCACAGCGGGCCTATGTTCCAGGAGGAGTCTGCAGGTACAAAAACACTGAGCATTACAATATGTGACATTTGGATATTGTTCCATGCCTGAGTATCCCATGTCTCCAGGTAAAAACGTAAAGCGGTCGATCCACGGCATGGGCCAGATAATGTCCACCATGGTGCTGAACAGGAAACAGTCCCTATTTGGAGGTCCAGGGGCCAGAGGAGCGGGACATTCGCTGGACGCCCAGCGAGGGAAAGACAGTATTGAGAACATGGACCTGACTGTGATGGACACCAAGCTGAAGATCCTGGAAATCCTGCAGGTTTAATACATTTTTTGCAGCTTCATATGTTTTCAAAGCTAATACTAAACTTGTTTTCTTTTTCCAGTTCATCCTGAATGTGCGTCTGGATTACCGCCTCTCGTTCCTTTTGTCTGTGTTTAAAAAGGAGTTTGTAGAGGTTTATCCCATGGCTGATGCCGATGCCACCACCAACATGGAGACAGCAGGTAACTTTACCAGGACTTAACCAACTAAGAAACCACAGAGACCTGGGTCAGTACTTGGACTGGACAAAACCCAGATCACGGTCTTGCATTTCTCTATTAGTCCAGAACCACTATGTGTTTTTGTCTTCATGCAGCCGCCATAAACCTGCAGCAGATCGGAGAGCAGGCCGAGGCCATGTTTGGAGTCGGGTGAGTGCAGAAAGGAAGATTTGCATGGATGAATATCAAGAATTCAGGAACCCTTCTTTGGTCAAGCATTTCATATACCTTTAGTGAATGAGAGTCTCTCGGAGGAAACCTGAAGGCTCATATTTCAATCCCAACACCCTGGGCATACTGTTATTGTGACCTTGATGGCCCATATACGCTATGTGATTTTCCAGAATCAATCAATTCATTTTTGTATAGCCCAATATCACAACAAGAGTCACCTCATGGGACTTCACAGATATCAAAACAGATGTCTAAACATGACAAGCCTAGAGTATCCCCCATCCTTAGACCCTCCTCCACGGCAAGGAAAAACAAAATAAACCCAATGGGAAAAACCGAGAAACATTGAGGAGAACAACAATGAGGAGATAGATTACAACAACTAGAGTCCCTGGCTAAGCTGCAGTTCGTGCTTTATTGATTTATTGATTTATTTTTATATTATTCTGTTAATACACTCTGATTATGATATTATCAACATGTACAGGAAGGGGAACAGTGTCCTGGAGGTGGATGACGAGGGCGGAAGGATGTTACTGCGAGTTCTGATCCACCTCACGATGCACAACTATCCCCCCCTGGTGTCCGGGGCGCTGCAACTACTGTTCCGCCACTTCAGCCAGAGACAGGAGCTTTTGCACACCTTCAAACAGGTTCCACATCGATGCTACTTTGTATTGAAAGATGTGAATGGGGGAACAAGTGTCTCCGTTCATTCGTAGGCGAGTTCAGGTTCTGTGATTGAAGTCCGTATTTCCATGTTGTGTTCAGGTGCAGCTGTTGATCACCGGCCAGGACGTGGAGAACTACAAACTGATCAAAGCCGACCTGGACCGACTTCGGACGCTGGTGGAAAAATCCGAGCTGTGGGTGGAAAAAAAAGAGAAGAAAGAAAAGGGAGGGGACAAGAAGAAGGATGAGAAGAAGGAGAAGCCTGAGGTGAGGAGGGGAGGAAGGAGGAGAGAAGGAAGGATTAGGAGAGAGGAAGAGAGGTGCTCCAGGCAGCTGATGACTGGGGAATTTATGACTTCCGACTTGAAGAAATGCCCTGGTTTGTCGCTTAAACTCGTATTTATCAAGACAGGGGGAATTTTTCACTCAATTCCCTCATTGAAGTGCATTTGAACAACAAAACATTACAACCAAAGATTCTTCAGTCTTCATCTGTACTCTGTAGTTGAAGTGTAGCACCTACTACAGCCGAGAACTTACACAAACAAAACAGTACCACAACACCTTTGTTAGTGGTCACAACCTACAAGATTCCTTAATTTAGCATGTTTTGAATTATATCTAGTGTGAAGAGACATTCGTATTCATACATATCTGTTCATTCAGCTGGAACTGAGGTCAGAACATTGAATAGGGAAAAAAACTACCTCCCAGTTGCCTTGAACACAGCAATGGGCAAGAATGAAGATGAGAAGAAGGAAAAGGGATGCAAGGAGGGAGTAAGAACAAGACGGGGAAAAAGAAAAAGTGGGGGAGAGATGAGAAAGACAACGAAAAGTGAGTTGTTAGAAGACAGTAACCAGTCAGCTGAGGGTGTACTGACGGTGGGATGGACTGGGAAGAAGTCTAAAAATGTTTATTTATATCAAATTGAAGTTTCTAACTAACAAAATAACCAGCACTAACTTCAAACTAACTTTCACAAACAATAATACAGGTTATTTGGACTTTATGTGCCTTGACTTCATCTATTGGACATCTGTGGTATTACAACAGCACTTCACTGCATTCTTTTGCATCTGGAGTTGTATTATCCAGAGGCAAACCTTACTAAACCATGTATTACTTACTCACAAACGCATTAATATCCTGTTACATCTGTGTTTGGGGCTTGGCTGTTTCTGCTGTGGTTCTGGTCGGGCTGGGAGTCTCTTCTTCAATCTCATTATTACTGTATGTTCAAAGTGTTGTCTTACCTGACTGGGTTTTAGTGTCCGTACCTTGTGTCTTCAATCCTTTTCCTGACCTGTAGGGGGCAACAGAGGAGCCTGTGGTGAAGAAGGACAAACTGGAGAAGACAAATGAGAACTACCAGAAGGTCAAAGAGGTCAGAGAGTTTCTAAAGTCGGCTATCTTTGGGCGGTGGTGAATGCGATGTTGGCTGGTTCTGAATTCTGATTCGCTGGTGGCTTCTGGGTCAAAATACTTGTACAAATAGAGTGTTTATATTATTTCATCAACTGTATGCACTTAAAATCCCCTCATTTACTGAAAGTACTAGAAAATCTGAAATGCTCGTCTTGATCCAAACCATAATGTGATTCGAGCCCACGTGTTTTTGGAAGCTGATTCGGTTCGGAGCCTGCAGAGTCAGCCTGAGAGAGAGATTGATAAACACGGTCCCTGTATCCCTCAGATCCTCGAGCGCCTTAACAAAATGTGCAGCAGTGGAGTCTGGAAGAAGCAGCAGAGACTCTTAAAGAACATGGGCGCTCACAAAGTCATGCTGGACCTGCTTCAAGTGTCCTACGACAAGGTAAAGCTATGATACCGAAATGATCCTTCTCACGTCGCCAGATGAAGAAGCCCTCGCTCCACTGTTCTCCTGTCCGTCCCTCTTTCAGAACGATGTGAAAATGCAGGAGATCATCCGTTACACGCACCAGTTCCTGCAGAGGTTCTGTCTGGGGAACCAGGAGAACCAGGCGCTGCTGCACAAGAACCTCAGCCTGTTCCTCAACCCCGGAGTATGGACCATTAACTTTCTTTTACTGTGTTTTACCTTTCCTCGCAGCTTGATGGAAGTTGCTAGTTGTGTTGAGCTAGTAAGCTTTCGAGAAACTTATTCAATAACTGTTAACTTATTTGATTGGACCGTATTTCGTTTCTTTTTTAGCTCCAGGAAGCGGAGACGGTGCAGCACATTTTCAGTAACAACTACCAGCTCTGCACGGAGATCTCCGAGAGCGTCCTGCAGCACTTCATCCACTGCCTCGCCACTCACGGACGCCACGTGCAATACCTCAACTTCCTGCACACTATCATCAAAGCAGAGGGGAAATATGTGAAGAAATGCCAAGACATGATCATGACTGAGGTATTACTGGCATATTACTGGCAAATCGGACTTAGATCTGGTTTGGACAGATCTGAGACTGCATGTATACTGAGATGAACAAACTTTCTTACACTAAAATTTGACTTTGAAAATTGAGGAGGAATGGAAAGTTGTTGGAGCAACTCTATGAGCGAGAAACAGTTTTTAAAAGAAGTTTCCAGAAAGAAAATTGACAAATATTGATCTGGATCGTTATTACAGTCTTTGAAAAGGCTCCCCTCTTTTTATTTTTTGACAATCTGCCTCATATTATTTAGGTCACCTGCAGCTGATGGACAGTGCATTCAATACAGTGATTTAGCGCGGCAAAATCGCTATGCATTTCTCACGATATTTCAAGTGGATTAACTACTACTACTAATAACTTCATAATCATTGTATAAGCTCTAAAACAAGAGGCCACGAGTTCTGACAGAACATGAGGGACATGTGGAGCCTTGAGCCTTGTCACAGACTATTCATTCATCACTTAATCAGTCTTCAAGATGGTAAAATCAAATGTTCAATAGGCTATAGTGGATAAATTGTACTTATTGCCAGGGCTGTAACTATGATGGGGGCTAACGGGGCATTTGCTGTGAGGCCCCAATTTGAAAGGGGGCCCAGAAAATTATTTTTTCTCCCTTAAAAATCCATTCTAAAGGCTCACATAACATATTTTTGACAACAGCAAAAAGACCACCTGGACATGCACCAGAATGCAGGAAAACACATCTGAATTATAAATCCAATCTTGTCTAGGGCACCAAATTGGCTAGAGCCGGCACTGGCATTGTTAAGACTGTCCACTCAGGGCTGGAGAGATTATCCATAAACCATTTTGATGGCCTGATCACAACTTAAATTCTAAATTATAGGCTCTTTAGAATGCTGTGATGTCACGTGAACGCCCCCCATTGAACTATGCAATACTATACTATACTGCCACATTATTTCTCTCAGACCAGGAAACAGTTAAAACAGAGTAAAACGGGCTGATGAATTTGGTGAAATGTCTCCACAGCTGACCAATGCTGGTGAAGATGTGGTGGTCTTCTACAACGACAAGGCTTCGTTTAACGTGATGCTGCAGCTCATGGCGGAGAGCAGAGAGGGGGTGCAGGAGAAAAGCCCGCTCCGGTGAGAAACAAGACCTACAGATTAGACTGTGGCCTAATGGAGGAATTCTGAATATAGTAAAAAGGAACTATAGATGTAAAATTAGGAGACACTTTTTAATATAGACCGTGTTTAACTTAATTACGTTTGTCTTTTAGGTATCACATTTCTCTGGTGGAGTTATTAGCCGCCTGCGCAGAGGGAAAGAATGTCTACACTGAGATCAAATGCACCTCGCTGCTGCCCCTGGAGGATGTAGTCAGAGTTGTCACGCACGATGACTGCATCACTGAGGTTTGCTTGAGCAGTATTCAGTTTTGTTCATGTCTTAGTTCTGGCTTAGACCTGGTCCTTGGTGGTACTTCTTAAGCATGTGCTGTGATTCTGTTGCATTCGTATTTCAGGTGAAAATCGCCTACGTCAACTTTGTTAACCACTGCTACGTGGACACTGAGGTGGAGATGAAGGAGATCTATACGTCCAATCACATCTGGAAACTGTTTGAAGACTTTACAGTGGACATGGCTCGGGTAACTATTAGTGCAAATGATGAAGCTTTCATTTATTATAAACAGTTGACTTCAGTAGTTCCCAAAGTAGGGTCCGGAAAAAAGAAATGTACATGAATTTGTTAAAATGTGTTTCATGAGTATTTAGCCTACCTTTGTTATTTTGTACATAATTTCAGGCAATAAAACATTACAAATTGTTTAGAATACAAGAAATTATTATTATTGGTCCATCTATCTGTCGATATATCTACCTGTCTTGATTGATCTGAATATTTCCATGGGATAGCAGTTCGATAGAGGGGCTGTGACGCTCCAGCCTGGTTTACTTTAATGACATTATACATTTTATACCAGAAGATTGAACTTGAACTGTTTTGCGTGAACCTGCTGATTCTCTGTGTGGTTTTTAGGTGTGTAACAAACGTGAGAAACGTCTCTCCGATCCGGTCCTGGAGAAGTACATCATCAATGTTGTTTTTGATACCATCACAGCCTTTTTCAGCTCACCTTTCTCAGAGAACAGCACCAGTCTGCAGGTGAAGCTCCCTCAACGAACAAACAGTACATTCAGAACAAACTATAGCTTCATTTAAGTATAAAAACGTCCCGACAGTGTAATGCACATGCTAATATGGTTGAATATTTTTTCATGCTCAGACCCACCTCACCATAGTGACGCAGCTGCTGCAGTCATCGGTTCGACTCCTGGACTGCCCCTGGCTCCAGCAGCAGCACCGAATTCAGGTCGAAACCTGCATCAAGACTCTGGCCATGACAGGTGAGTCTAGCCCCGCCCACCTTAAAGACAGGTGAGTCTAGCCCCGCCCACCTTAAAGACAGGTGAGTCTAGCCCCGCCCACCTTAAAGACAGGTGAGTCTAGCCCCGCCCACCTAAAGACATGTGAGTCTAGCCCCGCCCACCTTAAAGACAGGTGAGTCTAGCCCCGCCCACCTTAAAGACAGGTGAGTCTAGCCCCGCCCACCTTAAAGACAGGTGAGTCTAGCCCCGCCCACCTAAAGACATGTGAGTCTAGCTAGCTCTACCCACTTTAAATATAGGTGAGTCTAGCCTCGCCCACTTTAAATACATGTGAGTCTAGCCCCACCCCCTTTAAATTCAGATGAATCTAGCCCCGCCCACTTTAAATACATGTGAGTCTAGCCCCACCCACTTTAAATACATGAGTCTTGCCCCGCCCACTTTAAAATACATGTGTTTAGTCCCACCCACTTTAAATACAGGGAAGTGTAGCCCCACCCACTTTAAATATCTAGCCCCGCCCACTGTAAATACATGTTGAGTCTAGCCCCGCCCACTTTAAATTCAGATTAATCTAGCCTCGCACACTTTAAATACATGTGACTTTAGCCCCACCCACTTTAAATGCAGGGAAGTGTAGCCCCGCCCACTTAAATGCATGTGACTTTAGCCCCGCCAACGTTATATAACGGGTGAGGTTAACCCCGCCCACTTTAAATACAGGCAAGTGTATCTCCGCCCATTTGTAATATAGGTGTGTCTAGCTCCTCCCACTTTAAATATAGGTGAGTCTGTTTACTCTGTCAGGATTAAATTTGCATGCTGTAAGACATATCTGATTTGTTCGACTTGTGTCCCATTGTCCCATCGTCTTCTCTGTCCTCAGCCAAAAGCCGCTCCATCTCCATCCCTCTGGACCTTGAGGCTCAGATCAACTCCATGTTGTCGACGTCAGCGCTGAACTCTCTGTCCCGGGCCAATCCCAGCTACAAGTCGTCTCGCACGCCCCGCACTGTCGCCCCTAGCAACCCCTGGGACTACAAGAATATCATTGAGAAGCTACAGGTGAGGTTTTTAGACTCTACAATGTGTTTTAGCAACATAAATTCAGATGCCCATTAATTGACCTCGGAGGGAATGAAAATATCGTGCATTTTGATCTGTTTATGTTTTGTTTTTTTATATTTCAGGACATGATCAACACTCTAGAGCTGCGTCTGAAGCCTTTAGTGAACGCAGAGCTCTCAGTTCTAGTGGACGTCATGCATCAGCCTGAACTGCTGTTTCTGGAGGGAACAGACGCCAGGCATCGCTGCGAGTCGGGAGGATTTATATCCAAGTGAGGGAATGAAATATTTCAAACAGAGGAGCTGAGCTTATGATGTTTTTTCCCTGCTTGTAACCTTTCATCACATTGCAATATTAAATCAACCGGAGCGGTGGCAACAGCTGCTACATTCACACGTGGAGCACAGTTTATATAAGTCACAGATTTGTTACAGTACAAGGGAAGCAATGCTCTGTTTGTGAACAATGGGCCTCATTCATGATTATTTTTTGGAAAAGAAATTTCTGGAAAATCGTAGGTCTGATTCACAAAGCGCTTTTAAGAAGACAAATCTGTTCTTAAAAGAGCCTCAAATTCATGAACGGGACACTAACAACACCACTCCCCTCATTATCAGGACATTTACATTATATTGACTATGGAAACGCAAACACACACCCTCTAAACTTCCTTATATGGGCATGACAAGGGCATGAGGCAGTACTCATATACATTTACTCAAGTACATGTGAGTATTTAATATTTGTATGCTACTATTTTTTAAAATACTGTCACTCTAATTGTAAATAGCCTCCTATATTTTGGCTAAAGTACCACCTCTGATCACTCTCAAAAAATATATATTTTTAAATGAAATAATTTTTTGAAATAATGTTCCTCCTGCTGTGTAAGGCTTGGGTCCATTTTGACTGTAATACTATTCTAAAACTGCTGATTTTTTTGTGCGTAAGAGTCGTCCTGACTGTTCTTAGGATTTGTTCTTCCAGAAGAACTTTTTCAGCTAAGATCAACTTTTGTGAATCCCAAAAAAAGTCGGCCTTAAGAACAAATTTGTGCCCAAGTTTGTTTTGAATGTTTTTGCATATCATAAAACTATTATTATTTATCTTAAACATTCATGTTGCTTACCAAACATAACGACATGGCAATAGCTTGTGTTGTTATTGGTTGTGCAGCCCTGGTTAGATGTTTTTACAAGCCAGATGTATTCAGACTCATGAGAATAGTGACTTTCTGGGCAGAGGGATTCTGAGGTCTAAGCTTCTTGGTGGTCTAGTGGCCTACCGGAAGAGGTCTTGAAGTTCGTTGACAGAAGAGGATGCATTTGAGGGTTCTCTGTTGACTGTGTGTTCACTTTAGATTGATCCAACACACTAAAGCTCTGATGTCAGCCGAAGAGAAGCTGTGTATCAAAGTGCTGAGGACACTGCAGGAGATGCTGATCCGCACCCTGGACTTTGACGAAAAGGTTCTTTTTTTCTTTTTTAAACATCTCTCTGAACATTCCCCGTATTTAGTGAGGCATTATAAGAAGCATTGCAGGGTGTATCTGATTTTTATGGTTATATTTTGAAGTTATCAGTCTAGTTTTATGTGTGTTTTTTCAGAGCATCGCTTTGAGGAAAGTGCTGCTGCAGAATTATCTGTTTCCAAGTAAAAAGAACAGCCCCAAATCGGACTTGGCGGAACTCATGTCTGCAGGTAAACACAGAAAGATACCACAACAGTTAGGAGGATCATGTAGGGAATAACATCTGATGTAAAACTGGAAGATAATCACATTTATGGAGTGCTTTTCCAACTGTGCTTTCACCAACTGAGCACACATTTCTGTATCCCTCGACCCAATCATAAGAGGCAAACAGGGTCAGGTGTCTTGCCCAAGGACACTACTAGAGAATGAATTTCTCTAGATGCATGCACGTGATGTCAATAATCTATCTAGAGCTGCCATCAAAGCTACAAACTTTAGGTTAGTGAGTGGAGGCCTCTTACTTTAATAATGAGCCACACCTAGTTTAAGGCCCTGTCCCAATTCAAACCCTAGCCCTAGATTTGAGCCCTTCCCCTAGATTTTGCTGGTGCACGTGAGAGGGAGGGTGTCCCAATACTTTAGGGAGCAAGGGGAAGTGCCTATCCCTCCCTAGAAAAGCCCCTCGGCAGCAAGTCAGCTCTGGACCAGACTTGCGACCAAGGGAGTATCCCATAATGCCTTGCAAACTCAGCCAGCTGCAAATTTTGTAACAAGATGGCGGCTAGTGGTGGAAACAACAATTATTACAAGTATACAGTATATTTGCAAATAAGCCTGTAAAAATTCTGAAATGTGTTGGAATGTGTTAGTTAGATGTTTATGCCACGGACTGTTAAGTTATAGTTTGAAAATCGCTATTTGAAAACGTTCGTAAATAAATTTCAAACATGAATGAAAATAGTACTTCTCCTGTATGATATTATTGCAGTTTATATAATGTGTATTACCACCATCTACTGGACTCTTGATGTGTGTCGATGCGTGAAGTGAGGAACATGTTTGCTAAGCTAATTTGCAGACTAGTGGTGTCCCATTTCTTAGGGGAAAATCTTCACTTGCACTTCCCTCATTGAGGGAACTTTACTTTGTCACTTGCTCTGAGAGTTCTCAGAGCAAGTGAGAGAAATGGGACTGGGCCTAAGTCTTCCCTCAGGTGATCAAGGAACATTTCATATTACAAAATTCCCTACAATGCTTTCATTTACTTAACTAACCTTTAGTTCCAAGGAAGACTGGTGAAAAAACATAATAAAGATAATGACTCGAAGGTGTTGTTTTGGTCAGGCCTGGAACAGGAGAAAGACTGGGCAGCTGTTGCAGCAAACCAGTGCCGCCTCGACCGAGAAGGAGGGACCAAACTGTTCACTGACTTAGTGATGAGCACCAAGAATGAGAAGATCTTCCAGGAGAGCATTCAGCTGGCTATATGTCTGCTGGAGGGAGGGAATACTGAGATTCAGGTAAAAAGCCGCACAAGACGAAAATAACTGTTGTATGTTGACTGCTAAGTAAATGTGTTTTGTCTTAATAATTCTTCTCAGAACTCCTTCTATAAGCTGATGATGGGTGATAATAAGTCAGAGAAGTTCTTCAAAGTTCTGAACGATCGGATGAAGGAGGCGCAGACTGACATTAAAGCGACTGTGTCTGTGAACGTGGGAGAAATGAGCCACAAGGCCAATAATGAGAAGGAGCTTGAGCCAGGTCAGTCAGAGCAGCAGCGTCATGCCATTCAATTCTCTTCACTTTTTTCATAAGTTCAGAATTAATCAACAAAGCATTTTCTCAGGAAATAAGTAGAAAAGCTGTGACAGGAAACTGTAAAAGCAGAGCAAAAGACTACAAGCAAAAAGGCAGAGAACAAAAAGCAAGAAAGCTGAAAGTAAAAAGGTGGAAGGCTGCTCAGTCCCTCTGAGCTGCAACTTCTATTATTATAAAAAGCAACCATTACGTTTTACAGTGGGGGGTCCTTTTTTGTTTGGTTATTTTGGCGGCCACAGCCTCACAAGTTTGGAAACCCCTGACCTAGAACATCCTGTGCTGGTTTCTTCTGTACCACCTTGGCTAACAATGTTAGGGGATTTTTCCTAAAACACTTGCAACACTTGCAACATGTTTAGAGAGAAACTACCAAAAGGTCTTGTCAAAGGGGCTGAATAAAACAATTTACCACTAAAGGAGAAATCGCTGCTATTGTTTTCTTCCGCAATTTTCAGCGGATGTTTTGGTGAATTGTAGGCAACAGCTGATGCATTCAGACGTGTATAAGTCACAGATCTGTTACAAGGCCAGAGAAACACTGCTCTGTTTGTGAAAAATGCTTTTGCCTCTCATAGAACTATCATTATTTAATTTAAACATTCATGTTGCCTACCAAAGCCACGGACGAGACGACATCCGGATTGCTCATATTATGTTGAAGTTTAACAGTTCTAAGCATAATATGAAACTAAAACAAAACAAAAGGGATTAAAAACTAACAATGTGTAATACAAATGTGCTATAAGGGGCTTTGTGAGCTTGAATGTTAAAGCCACAGCAGCAGAAGTAGTGATAGTTTGTTAGATTTTTACCTTTGAATAAGCATAAAAATAAAATGTATAAAATATTTTTGCAATATTACTCACAACAAACCATGTTTTAAATCTAAACTATTTAGTCAAAGGCATGTGGCGTAGCCTCCTGCTTCTCTAAACTCCATTATACTTACTTTAGTTTTATTTTATTTTATACCTAATGTGTTTTATGTTGTTTGGTTGTGCACATGAAATCTATCTACATCTCAATTGTTCATTTGCAAAAACACATAAGTGCCGTTGACAAAAAATCAACGTAAGCTTGTAATTTTCTCTTTGTGGAGCAGTGTTTTTAAGGACCACATCCATTTTAGTGAATCAGAAATATTAAGTCACTTTTTATTGATTAAATTGATTAAACTTTACTTTTCCTGCTGTCCCTTAGAGCACAGTGATACAAATCTAAAACTATTTAGAAACAAATTCAAAACAGAGAGATGTTTTTGCAAATTAACTCTTAATCTATATATAATGTATGTGAATGAGCAAATAACCAATATACAGTTTTGTCACTCTTTCTGCTGTTATTGCTCGCTGATGTGTCTCTTAATGTCCAATTTCACGTCTAACTCTCTGTCTTGTCTTTTGCTCCGAAGGGTCTCCCACAGGGCTGGTGCTCCCTGGGCCTCTCTTGGTCCAGAACCAGGTCTCGCCTCACGCAGAACCACAGCAGAAGGAGGTGGAGACCGAGATGGGTCCGGCCGTCACCATCATGAAGCCCATTTTACGCTTCCTCCAGCTGCTGTGCGAGAACCACAACAACGACCTGCAGGTTAGCGCCGATTACACCGAAACAAATACATTTTAAACCCGGCGGTAACTTGGAACTAAGAACTTCCTCCAACTTGTCTCTAAGAACTTCCTGCGGTGCCAAAACAACAAGACCAATTACAACCTGGTGTGCGAGACGTTGCAGTTCCTGGACATCATGTGCGGCAGTACCACCGGAGGACTGGGCCTCCTCGGACTCTACATCAACGAGTCCAACGTGCCCCTCATCACCCAGACCCTGGAGACCCTGACCGAGTACTGCCAAGGCCCCTGCCAGGAGAACCAGGTACGTTTTAATAGATTTGAACACTGATCTGGATTCAATTTAATCCATACATTTGAATTCTTAGTAGTCTACATCAGGGGTAGGCAAGTTGAGCTGATGAGGGGAGTTTTTCTCCTCGTCACAGGACCAGGGACCAAAAGTAAAGCCCTATGTTCTAACAGGGGTTTGGAGGGGACATTGAAGTGGCATATCAGTATTTTCTATGTCTAAGTATGTTCTACAGTAGAATAAAATGATCTTGATTAGTATCAGATTAAAAGACAATTAGACAATTGATGTGGATTTTAAGTGGGTTTAGACGTCTTAAAATCAGATTCAACACTTAAAAGACACTTTAAATAAGAAAAACAAAACTTAAATTGAGATAAAAAAGGATGGAAAGAGAATAAATAATTGTTCCATTGGTAATGCTGATTTAAAATCGTCTAAATCTGCTCAAAATCAAAGTACATCCTTTCAATCCAACCACTATTAAGTCATTTTCTGATCACAGACAATACTTATTTCCAGTGTATGTGTAAGAATGTTTCTCAAAATGATCATTGAGGGTTGAAAGTTTTACGATTTTCCCCCCGGGCCTGACGTTGCCTACCTCTGATCTGCATGTTGAAGCTGATATTGACCTTTTAGAATTTTAAAGGCCTATACCAGTTTTTGTCTTCTATTTGTGGCATAAATCCTCCTTCAGCATATTGAAAACTTTGTGGACTGAGTACTGTAAATCTAATTATGAAGCCTTTGAAAAGTGACTCTGCAAGCTGTGAAACATGTTCACAAACTAAACCCTGTGAAGAATTGGGAAGCTGGGGAGTTGGGAATGACTTTGGAGCAAAACTAACAGTTTGCTTTACTCGCTAGCTATACATTATACACACCAAACTGCTGTGTTGTCTACGTTTTTGTATCCCTCCCTATTAAAACAACAAATAAAATGTGGATATTACTGTTTTCATCTACTTCAGACGTGTATTGTGACCCATGAGTGCAATGGCATCGACATCATCACAGCTCTGATCCTCAATGACATCAGCCCGCTCTGCCGCTACCGCATGGACATGGTGCTGGAGCTCAAGGTCTGTACAAACACCATTTAGCAGATGTAGAACTGTTCTGAGCATAGACTAGGACATACTTAAACTACAGCTTTAATTCACAATAACAAAAACAAAGAATTTCCCCATCATGAGATCAAAGAATCTTATCTTATCTTAAAAAGTGCTGATTTCTGTTAAGCTAGCCAGGCTCTTGCAAAGGGCTCGTCACACGCAAGAAATGTAATTAACAATACACAAATGAACAATTCTTTTTCGTTTTTTCTCCAGGACAATGCGTCAAAGCTGCTGCTGGCTCTGATGGAGAGTCGTCACGATAATGAGAACGCAGAGAGGATCCTGTTCAACCTCAGACCGAGAGAGCTGGTACCAACCCTACAACGAACTATACACGCTATCTTCCTTTGCGTTGGTTAAACTCTTCGGTGCTCATGTTTCTCATCAACTCTAGCCTCGGCATCCTTCTACCCCCATGTTTATATTACCATCCCTCCTCTATACTTTCACACCATTTCAATCATTAACACTTGACAGAAGGCTGAAATATGAGCTGTTAAACTGATTCATGAATTTAAATGCATTTCAGAATATCTTTGCAAAGGTGTAAACACAGATTGGATTTTCCAGTTTCTGATTTCAGATTTTATGACATTTATTAAATACTCATTTAACCAAACAGCGCCATCTTGTCTCCTCAGATGGATGTGATAAAGAAGCTGTACCAGCAAGACACAGATTGTGACGAGGGTGAAGTCCCTCCTCAGGACGTGGGCCACAACATCTACATCTTGGCCCAGCAGCTGTCCCCCCACAACAAGATCCTGCTGGGCCTTCTCAAACCTCAGAAGCGACAGCAGGAGGGAGACGACAGCCTGAGCTCCATGGTACTCACCTGGGACCGGGCTTTAGGCTTGGTTTTGACCAGGTTTGGTGCTGATTTAGGTTCTGGTTCCTGGTTCTGACCTGGTTCTCTCTCTGGTTTCAGCTGAACCTGAATAATAGGCCCCTCTCTCAGATGTTGAAGTCCGGAGGTCCCGCTGTTGTGGTGGAGCAGGACCCTCTGGACTACTACGACCAGGTCACGGCTCAGATTGAGGTCTGATTCTTTTTCTTCACCTCACGTTGTATACTGTATATTCATTTTCATACTGTGTACTAAGTAGATACTGTAAGTAATAACAGCATGCCTTGTCAGATTGTTCGTGAGGATCGCAGCATGGAGAAGATTGTATTCCCCGTTCATCCCATCTGCGAGTTTCTGACCGAAGAGTCCAAGGTGAGAGTGTTCAACACAACAGAACAGGACGAGCAGGGGTCAAAGGTCACACACTTCTTTGAGCAATCGTCGTTCCTGCACGGGGAGATGGAGTGGCAGAAGAAACTCAGGAGTAAGTAAAGGAATGTTTTTTTTTGTTTTTCTCATCCCTGTTCTAATTTTTCGTATCATTTCCAGGTATGCCGGTGCTGTACTGGTTCTCTCGTAGGATGACTCTGTGGGGAAGCATCTCCTTTAATTTCGCTGTGTTTATAAATTTCATCATTGCTTTCTTCTATCCTTACGACTCCGGACAAGGTATGCCTCCTACTGCTGCTTCTGCTTCTTTTCCTGTTGCCAGTGAGTTGAAGGGCTCCCTGGTAGGAAAGGGTTGTATATTTTTTAAAAGCGGGTCTTGTCCCAGGTGCCATTGATGACTCAATCCTCCTGATGGTCTTCTGGATACTGACTGGGGTCTCGGTCTTGGCTCTGCTGGCTCAGAAGTACGGACTCCGTCTGCTGACCTTGGCCATGATCCTGAGGTCGGTCTACCACCTGGGCATCGGCAACACACTGGTGTTGCTGGGCACGCTCAATGTAAGACTGAACTATCAATATTCAACACCAATTACATTCAGAAGTGACATTTATTGTTAGTATAATGTCTATAATGCCCTCAATGTGGAGATACTTTATCATATAATTGATTATTTCAATGTACTATGCAGCAGGGGGTTGGTACAGTTAGACATGGGGTGTAAGCTTGACCCCCTTTCTTACATTCTTTGGGGCATATATTCTCTGACACTCAAAAACACATCATTCCTTTTAAAAAATAATGTTGGGGGAGCACTTTCCGACCTACCAGGCTCTGTCTCCGATCCATAAACCAGGAAAAAATAGTCACGCCACCAACAAAAACTGCCTAGCCCTGGTGTACAGGGTCACCTTCAATAATACAGTTTTGACTGATATAAACCTGGTGTTTCTGGTCCACAGTTGCTGAACAAGGTGGTGTATGTGGTGAGTTTTGTGGGGAACAATGGGACCTTCATTATGGGCTACAAGGCCATGATTCTGGACATGGAGTTCCTGTACCACCTGGCCTATGTCCTCACCTCCACCCTCGGCCTCTTCGTGCACGAGCTCTTCTACAGCATTCTGGTGAGTCTAGGTCTAAGTTCAAGTCCAAGTTAAGACTGTATATATTCCTTGTTTACCCTAGTTTTTTTTGCCTTGCCTCAGATGTGTGTTTTCCTGTGTGTTTTTCAGCTCTTTGACCTGATCTACCAGGAAGAGACTCTGCTGAATGTGATCAAAAGCGTGACCCGAAACGGCAGGTCTATCCTCCTCACTGCGCTGCTGGCTCTCATCTTGGTTTACCTCTTCTCCATCGTGGGCTTCCTTTGTCTCAAGGATGACTTCATCATGGAGGTGGACCTGCTGCCACAGATCGCTCAGGGTCTGGACCAGTCACTCAGTATTTTATCAAAACGAAAAATGTAGAATAAAACACATATTTGTTGGAGAATTTGTGCTCACATACCACCCTTCTCTTGGCGTAAGACTGTCTAACTGGAGCCTTACTGGAAACTAAAGTAGGTGTCAGAGAATTGAGAGAATTTATCTTAACTTACATGCCTTAACTTACACTTAACTTACATGATTCTCTTATGGCTGAATTTTTCCAGGGAGTCCTGTATTTCAGCTGAAGTGAGTTTATCTTTGCTCCTGAACAGTTTTCCTGGCAGTTGTTGAAGGTCATGTAAACGTTAGATCAGGGACATTTGAGTAGTTTCTGTTTCGTTATGATTTCAAAAGAGTAAACTCAGTTCTTTGACAATAAATGGCTTTGCACAACCACTAACCATGAGTGGGAAAAAAGATTTTTGTGTTATCATTCATATTCTATGACAAATGGCCTAAAGATCAAACGGGTTTGTAAATTTTTGGTCGCAACTGAAGCATTGCCCGACTGGAATCTTATTGTTATTCTTGGTATGCACGACTCTTCTTGTGGAAGCATAGTCAGACTTAGATATTCAGTGTTCATACTTTACTACTCAATTGTCTGTCTATGGTTGCACAAAAAGAGGTTTAAGTACATTGAGTCATGCATACCAAGAATGACAACACTCCAATCGGGCAAAGCGATGCAAAGGGAGAGACGGCATTATGCCATGAGAGAATCAGTATGTACTAAGAGCTAAAGACAAAATTCTCTCAATTCTCTGGCAACTACTTAGTTACCAGAAAGGCTCCAGTAGACAGTCAGAGAATTTGTCCTTACACACCAATCCTCTCTCGAACAATATTTTTGAATTGTTGTGCAGCGGCGGAGCAGAGCGAGGCAGCCCAGGACTTTATCCGCTCCTGTTCCGCTGATGGAGTGAGCTGCACCACAGAGACCTCAGCCGTTGCAACAGCTGACGACGAGGAAGGTGAGAGGAGGAGTTGAGGGAGTCTCTGTTCTGTTTCTGGATGACAAAGGTGGATAAGTTTAGCTCATCATGAAGCCATCGTTTGAACAAATCATGTTTGATTCACTTCTTGAGAAAGGCTTGTTGGAGCCGAGGCACATGGAAGAAACCAGCAACATGTTTTAAAAGATTTTTAAATTAAAAGATTGGGAAGTGCCTACCTTCAAATGGCCACAACCTCTCCAAATATTGTCAGATTTCCATGTGTTACACCTAGTTGGAAAGCTTAGAGACTACAGTTACAGAATCTGTCAATAAATCAAAATGCCCCAGAATCGACTTGTGCCCCTATATGCCATGAGCCGACACATATGTATTAACCCAATATAATAAAGGCTTTTAAGAAAATGTAAATAGAGAAGTGTAGTATGGGAGGAGTGCCTTGGTTCTTTGTTTTTCGCTCATGTTTG
>OMNZ01055736.1:12593-24937 GCA_900303255.1 Lesueurigobius sanzi | reverse complement strand
TTTAAAAGATTTTTAAATTAAAAGATTGGGAAGTGCCTACCTTCAAATGGCCACAACCTCTCCAAATATTGTCAGATTTCCATGTGTTACACCTAATTGGAAAGCTTGGAGACTACACTTACAGAATCAGAAGTGTAGTATGGGAGGAGTGCCTTGGTTCTTTGTTTTTCGCTCATGTTTGATTTTATTTTATTAATGAATCCATATTGAGATGGTTTGAACAAGTACAGAATATGTAAATTGGCTTAAGGTGGCCACACACTACAGGATTTCAAATCTTTTGAGACTAAAAATCTGTGCACAGACCACACACACTTAAGGACAGACACAAGGACACACAGATCATTACATGAGAGAAAGGTTTTATTGAGCCTCCTCAGACTCAGAAAGACTAAAAATCTGTCTAAAAATCCTCTAGTGTGTGGCCAGCTTTAGATGGTAACTACAGTACATTCACACATTCTTTACTAGCTAGTCAATAACCACCTATAGAATATACTTAAAGCCTGAAAATATTTAACATGGAAAAAAACCAAGAGGAGATTTAAAAGTGAAAAGCAACAAGTTAGATTGTGTAGTAGGAGAAGAGGATGTAGGGACGAGGATTAGAGAGTCACTGCTTTTCATTTTCCAGAGGAAGCAAACACCGAGCGCGCCTGCGACACTCTGCTCATGTGCATCGTCACGGTTCTGAACCACGGCCTGAGGAACGGAGGAGGGGTGGGAGACGTGCTTCGCAAACCCTCCAAGAACGTACGTACGGCCAGGCATAACCATTCCTCCAAAGGTTCCTCAGAAAGACTCTATTACTATAAGTCTCCATATACTTAAAATAATCCTGGCTAATGTTTTCGCAGGAGCCGCTGTTTCCCGCGCGAGTGGTGTACGACCTGCTTTTCTACTTCATTGTGATCATTATCGTCCTGAACTTGATCTTTGGAGTGATCATCGACACCTTTGCAGATTTGAGGAGCGAAAAGCAGAAGAAGGAGGAGATCCTCAAGACCACCTGTTTCATATGTGGTACGCTCCTTAATAACTGGGTTATCTCATGCAGTACAACCAGGGTGTAGCACGAAATTAAGAAAGGGCCTATTGCTGAATTACATCCCTCTTGTCTTGAGATTTTTCTGTTTTCCATCCTTCTGTGCGCAGGTTTGGAGAGAGACAAGTTTGATAACAAAACGGTTTCCTTTGAGGAGCACATCAAACATGAACACAACATCTGGAACTACCTGTACTTCATCGTCCTGGTGCGAGAGAAGAACAAGACTGACTACACCGGGCCGGAGAGCTACGTGGCCCACATGATCAAGGTGTGGATTTAGCACCATCTCTGACCCAGCCACACGCAATCCACCAAAGCTGAACCTACTGGGGTCGAGCTCAGAATCTTCAAAGTACAATCAAATAAATCGTTTTAGCTGAACTGTAGATATATTGTTTTGTTTTTTTGCCTGTTCAGCGCTTCAAGATGAATCGCAATTACTTACAAAATTGTTCAGCCGTTTGACTAGTCTTTTTATGGAAAGACTCACTCTCTTTTGATGTTTGTCTGCAGAACAATAACCTGGACTGGTTTCCGCGGATGCAGGCCATGTCTCTGGTGGTGACTGACGCTGACGGAGAGCAGAATGAGATGAGGATGCTCCAGGACAAACTGTCTTCAACCATGAAAGTGGTTATTACACTGACGGGGCAGCTCAATGAACTAAAGGAACAGGTATGAGGCCTTTCCATAAAACCCAGCCATTACACCATTCACTAGCAAGGACCACAACCTCAGACATGAATGAAGCTGAAAGAATTTATTAGGAAAAGGACGAAGCGAGGCATAAAACATGAGCAGCGTATTTGGCTTCTGAGAGGGCCGGGCTCCCGGGCCTGTACCCCCCGATATCTGAAAAAGAATAAGATGAAATAAATGAGGGTGAGGAGGGCGGGGCACTGAGACGATACGAGAGGACGAGGTGAGTGGACAGGCTGCTTAAATAGAGGGGAGACCGGAAGGGGCGTGGAGGTGTGGTCCTGCTCCTGAAATTAAGATAACTTCCCTATCTCCACGTGGTTTCGCTAGGGATTATTTTTCTCAGTCATTTTGAAGGACAGGGTTTTAAAAAATCTGTCGCGAGCTATTTTTATCCTTCATGAATTAATCTCTCATTATATACCTAGTGTTATGTGTGTAAGAAAACACAGATTACAGGATAAATGGATGCAAATTTAAATATAATTTGTGAGCAGAATCATGGAACATGAATTTGGAAACTACAATGTGTTAAAACGGATGTGTAAAACTATTATTTTGTTGTTAGCCTTCAGAATTTTCTGTCAGAACTCAAAATATTCTGTCTTTGACAGACAATTTTCAGTTAATGTAACCTGTGCATTACACACTACGATATATTTTCAATTACATCACGGTGCATTAAAGGCGCAAGTGCCATTGCCTTTATAATAAATAAATAGATCTAGTGCATCATCATATTTCACAAGTTTGTTTATGTCCTCATTGTGCAGAAGGGCTCACTTCAATTAGACATGTGTGAGCTACGCCACATGTGCAGGCTCTTTTTGGTTGACTTGTTCAATTCTCAAGAGACATAGCTGAAGCAAGTAGCTGAAGCAGCTCAATGGCCTTTTTGTTCAGTACTACCGGGCATGAGGGCAGGGCCGGTTCCACATGAGTGAAAAAAGGTGCATTGCAGCCTCATTGTAAAATGTTTAGACCCTCAGTTTTAGTTGTGTCTCAATATAATTGAATAACAAAGATCTCTGTTGACATCCCTTTGTAACTCTCATGCTCCTCAGTCAAATCTGTCTGGAGCCTTCGCTGCATTCAGGATCAAATTTAAAAACTAATGTTGACAAAATTAAGTATTAAGTGTAGGCCTTCTGGGTCTAAGGGCATTTTTTGGCATTTTTATTTTGTTTTTTGCCTCTAATATACCTCCTCGTGAACGACTGTGTTTGGCATCATTATTTTCAGCACAAATTACATTTTTATCATCTCTATGCTGTAGTGCATATTAATTAAACAATCATGATAGAATCAGAAAAAACAAGACTAAAACTAAACATTTCTCGCATAATTACAGTATAACGATAAATGTGAAATATGGTCCAGGACGTGGAAAATAAAGGTTATAGTAACGTTTATTTTGTAAAAAGTAAATCACAAAAATGTAAGCGTTTACCTTTTGTGTACCATCTGCATTTATTCTCAATACATTTACTTTTTTTTTTTTTTTTTTTACACTAATGGCCCTCCGTATATTGGTCATCCATGAATTTGAATTTGTCAATGATCCCTAGACCCAGGAGGATTAAATAAGCCTGGCTTTGATTTGGAGGAATGGAATCATTTGTGCCGTTCATTTGCATCAAATATTCTCTTCATATTAATCGACAAATATTACTGTGAAGTGTAAGATATTGCTTCAGCTCTTGCGCTGCTTTCTCAGAGTTGTATAATGAATGTGATGTGTGTAGATGACGGAGCAGAGGAAGAGGAGGCAGAGGATGGGCTTCGTGGACGTTCAGAGCGGAGCCACAGCTGCGCCTCCGAGCGCCGCTGGAGGAAACCACCAGATCTACAAGTCCTGAGCTCGAGTCCAGAGTTAGACCAATGTCAAAACCTCATAAGAACTACCTGTACCCATCTGAACGAGACCTGATTCAGTGTGGTTTCATATTGTTGTGTTGGGACTGGTCTAGACCCATCATGTTCTGCACTGGTGCCCACTTGTTTTCGGTCCTGGTTTGGATATGTCTTCTCCACTTCATTTCACTGCTGTACAGTTGTTTGGGCGTTTGTGTTATTAATGTTTGAAGCACTTTCATCATGTATTTATTTATCTTTTGGAGGAAAAAAGGATTTTAACAGAAGACCTCTTGTATAAAACTGACACGGGTTTGTTTTAATATATATAGTTAATACTTATTTATGTCTTTAGTGGGGGTTTTTTAAGACCTGCTTTAGTTATGGTGGATTTGTGAGTTCTGTACTGTTTAGGTACAATAATTTCAGCGTGGGTTTGCAAATGGTGTACAAATGGATTTGTAAATGAATAAATTATTAGACGAAATATGTTTGTGTTTATAAGGAATTATTTTGGCTACTGGGACCATACCCTCTGTTTACAGTCAAGGCTGCTCAAATTTATTGATATCATGAAATTCTCAACAGCTCAGATCGTGTATGAGGCGAGTAAAAATATGTAGCCAAAAATAATTTGAGAATAGAGAAGGGGGGGTATCTGTTGAGGGGCCAAAATAATTTTAAAATCTGTCAAATTCGAACCAACAGGAAAAGATTTAGTATTTCTCATTATGGAGTAAGCCTATTGAATAACATTTATGAGGGCATAAAAACATGTGTAAGCATAAAGCAGTTCAAATATAAATACAAAACTCAACTGTATACAACAGCCGTTCCCAAACTCGAGAATGTCACGGCCCCCTTTATGCATCTAAAGATCTCTTGGGGCCCCCCAATGATAAGAATTCATGCTATTTAAAAGAAAATGTTATGTTTTTCCAATGGTTTAATTTTACATATACAAGACAAGGAAACGGTAACAATATGGTGAAATGGATTATATATCCATCCATCCATTTTCTTCCGCTTATCCATTGCCAGGTCAAGCTCACATTGCACCAGTCCCTTATGGCTCCTCCTCCAGGTGGTGGGTCCACGGGAGGACGCGGCCTTAGTACGCTCCTCTGAGTGATGTAGCAGTCCTTGATGGTCTCATCATAAGGGGCTTCTGATCTGCTCTTGGTCTGACCCGTCACCTAGGCCCTGGGAGACCCTAAAAGGAGCATAATGCCCCAGACACCAGAGCTCCTAGGATCATTCAGGTGCTCAAACCACTCCACCACAATAAGGTGCGGCTCGAGGAGGGGTAGATTATATATCAACTAATTAATTCAAAGTTCATTAAAAACTGATGTGATTGATTTCTGGACAACCTTTGGAGGCCGCCCTGCAGTGCCTCTGAACGGTAGTATACAAAATATAATGGTGACATGAGGGAAAATCCTAAATATGTTTGTCTCTATCCTGTTTTTTTAGTTTTATGCTTGTTATGCAGCTGTTTATTGTGTACTGAACTGAACTGAAGGAAGCTGTATATGTTTACAGTATGTTAAGATGGCAAGGGGTGGCATTTAGTTTTAAACTTCTTCCCACTCCCTTTTGAACAATACTATTGCATTATTTTTGTGACAGTTTGTCAACTGTCAAAGGCAAAGATTCCTCAGTCTTCATCTGTACTCTGTAGTTGAAGTGTAGGACGTTTCGCTCTTAGTCCAAAGATCGTCCTCAGTGAATAAAGACAAACACGTTCATGAGTCACTTAAGACTAAACCAGAAGGAGGAGTTAACCTCGAAGTCCCTCCTCTCTTGGCACTAAAGGTTGGAAAACATCTTAGCCTATTCATACTTAATAGGGCTCGTTACCCCTCTATTGTCTCACCCTGGGCTAAGTTCTAAGGCTGTTGACACTTCCCTATGGCCCTGCTCCGCCCAGTAGTCCCGGCTCATTAGCATGACATTGAGGTGGTTTCACTCTAAAGTTGTTGTTGCAAACTGGTTTTCTGTCTCAGTACACCTTCTCGAGACTGAGTGTGTGTGTGTGTTTCTCTAGCCTTTAGAACAAAGAGAGGCGGGACTTACAGGTAAACTCCTCCTACTGGTCTTCACAAGTTCCACTGGTGTTCAAGTTTGCTCACTGCTGACGAAGCTCTTTGGTTGACGAGCGAAATTTCCTACACTTCAACTACAGAGCACAGATGAAGACTGAAGAATCTTTGCCAACAATTAAACTTGGAAATTTACTTGTAAAATCCACTGGTCAGTCCCTGCTGATAGGTCCCTGCTCTACCACGTGATGGAGTGAAGCAACAGTCCACAAATAACTCTAATTTATTCACGTTCAAAATTTCCACAGGTTATAAGACTTGTACATGTCACTCTCACAAGGTCCTGACCGGTTACAGTCTGTTTAAACATTCTGTCGAGCCACTGGTCCATTGTCACTGATGTTCAGGTCCGTTTACAATCCCCTGTAGGTCCAGAACACTTTCGTCCTGATCGGCTTCTGTTGGTCGGTTTCGTTAGGTCCATCTTTAGCCTGTCTCTGTTCTGGCTGGTCCAAAGTGCTAGGAGCTAGTTTACAGTTCATTCAGACGCATTCAGTCTCAAAATACTGACGAATAATACAACAAAAATAAAGTTTACATTCAGCCACAGTTCAATACATCAGTCAGTGCCTTTCTCCTCGTCACAATTGACAACAGCTTCAAGCAATCTCCCAAATCTCTGACAAAGGTTTCGGAAATGTAGGGGCAGCAAACACAGTAGTAGAGCTTATCAGAAAGGGAGTCCGGTGCAAATACAGTGCACAGAAAAGAAAGGAAGAAGGCTAGTTTCATCATTAGCAAAGTAACCAGGATTTGACAATAACAGAACCAGGTAAAAGCAGATTTTCACCTTGTATTCTTGTCGCTTTGCTGAGAATTATCTACTTAAAGTCTACAATGATAAATAATGATAAACATGTGACAGTTCCACATATTGCTCTATATAAGCTTTCGATTAAATGTTAAATTAACACTACGTTTCCAGTAGCTTTTCAAATCCATGGTAATAATAATAATTTAAGTCAAATGTTAATGTCATAAACCCATAAAGTTACATAAATACGACTCAAATATCAATTGGTTCGAATGGGCAGACCTACATGTACATTACTTCATGATTCAGCTAAATAAACAAAACAAATTATATATGAAATAAACATAATTAACTAGTGCCAACGTTGTATAAACTCTTCAATCTCCCACTTCTTTCATATCAGTACCATTTAACCAGTGCATTTACAATCTTTTTTTATTTTTTTCATCCTTGCGTCATTTTTACCAGGATTTGGACGGATATTTCACGAAGTATATTCACAAATAATATAAAAGAAAGGTTAGTCGTACTCGTAACTTCAGTAAAACCAAAGAGGACGAAACATCGGATCACATAAGATCATCGTCGACCTCTTTGTAGCTCGGCTTGAATTCTGAAAGTTCATTCTGTTTCCAGTGGTTCGGCAGTGGAGACTTGTGGGAAATGTAGTCAAGCATTAGAGTCACGTTATTTTCACAAAAGATGCGTGACTTTTTTTTGTTGTTGTCGAAAAGATCGGTACAAAACGCGTTCCTCGGAAACAAAAGGAACTGGAGGTCCATAAAGGGAGTGATGTGGGCAGTCTGCGGAGGACCGATCACCAGCTTCAGCCCTTCCAGCCGTCCCAGATCGGGTTCCTGAGGAGAGATGTGAGGAGCACTTAATGATAATCAGGGGGTGGACATTAACACTAGGGCTGGGCGATATGATGATAAAAATCTAATCGTGATCTGATCTCCATCACGATCTGCTTTTTTGGGAACATCGTCATATCGTGATTCAGTGTGTTTCATGTTGAACGCAGCTCCGGGCTCAAATACTTTCCGTCCACTCATTGCTTCTACTGTCAGAAGTAAACCACAACTAAACCAGGAGAAAACTAGGTCTAAATCTGGTCCAAAATCGGACAATATCACGGATTGAATCTGGGTTAAAACAGGTCTAAACCAGGTCTAAACCAGGACCAAACTAAAAAGGACCAAACCAGGGACAGAATGAAACGATTACCCTGGACTAAACCAGGACTAAACCAGGACTAAACCAGGACTAAACCAGGTCTAAACCCAAATATTCAAATAGAAATAAACCAAGAGGTCTAAACCTGGACAATATCACAAACTGTTCCAGGATTAAACCAGGACTAAATCATGAGGGAAACTGAAACTAAAACAGGCCTTAACTACATGAACTGTGATAAAATTGTGATTTAAACTAAAGAAAATCGTGATAAGATTCTTTGGCCAGATCGCTCAGCCCTAATTAACACCCACCAACCGGCCGAACGCAGATGGATTTGGGTTTAATCTCTCGCTCTAATCCAGGGGTGTCAAACATACGTCCCGCGGGCTGGATGCGGCCCCCTAGATGATTTCATCCGGCCCGCGTCTGGTTGGCCATAAATTTATGAACATGTCAAAAAAAGTTAGTCTCTAGCCCATTCCTATCCGGAGTTATGAATGTTTAAAAAATACCCAAAATGCTCAATCCAGCCACTAGGGAGCAGCCTAAATTTACAGAAAAGGAACGAATTCCACACCTGTCCAGCAGAGGGCTGTTCTGTTACTGGTAAAAGTTTTGCTTAAATAAGTAAATAGTTGTATAAATAGATAAATATAAAAAAATAAAGTATTGCCAGCTTTTGAGTGTTGGCATTTTAAGAGTAAAGTAATAAAAATGAGCCTGTGTTCTAATTTCAATCATTGTGTAAAAAGACTGATTAAAATAGAATATGGTCATCTAAAATACACCAGTTTGCACTAAATTACATCTGGATAATTCTAAATTTCCTGGTGACACAATATAAGTGTAAGCCATTATTATTATTTATTCGGCTACAGTCCTGTAGGGCCCAGATCAATTTTGTGCTGATCAAATGTGCTGAATTATTACAATGCTCATTATTATTAATCATTTATTGAAAACATGTTTTGTCGATAGTATTTTCCTGTTTACATTACCTGTATATGCGGCCCCCGACCTGCCATCGTACATGAATTTTGGCCCACGACCCAAAATGAGTTTAACACCCCTGCTCTAATCTATAATCTATAATTAATCTAAGCATAAAACGCAGGCACTTAACAGTCCATTTTTGTACTAAATTCAAAAACTATTAAAACTACTTTGGTTATTGTTCCAAATTTCAGAGAGTAACTTTCTCACAGATGTTTGGATGAAGGTCTCCGGACTTTGGACCACTTCCTCTTCTCCACAGATCTGTCGTTGTTGTTGTTGTACCTGTGCAGGGGCGGGCTGCTCTGGTCTCTTCCCCCTGCTGGAAACAAATACAGCTTTGTTAATGACCAGATGTCTTTGCTCATAAATATGACGGCTGAATATACAGTACACTGCACTTGAATCCTTCTGACCAGTTTGTTAGTGGATACTGAGTGTACTGTACCTTGTTTATCTGCTTTGGGATTGCACTGCTTGTGTCCTTTGCAGCCGCGCAGCTCCATCAGCTGAACGTGGAGCTGGTTCAACACACTTCTGTCCAAGGACGAAACCGAGTTTATCAACTGCAACAAAGAAAATAATGTGAGGTTAATGAATTAGTCACAACGGTGTTTTCTTTGACGATGCTCATATCATTCAGGTAAGTTCCAGGCAATGAGTGTGTACTAATGAAGTAAAGGTAATGCAGTCGCCCTAATACCTGGTAGGGATCAGTAGTCAGGTCAAAGTACTCCAGGAAGCCAGTGGAGAACTCGCAGAACAAGAAGTTGTGGGTGTTGTTGATGGTTCGGAGACACCAGTACGTGTTGTTATTGGCGCTAGTGCAGGCGCAAAATGGACCCACTGAAGATGAAATTATTAAGTTTCACTAAAGTTCAATTCACATTCGTACAGAGCAATAAGTGTATTTGCAGACGTGTTTTACTGCATTTCTTCTACATTATGTACATTAACGTTGTGCATTACGTACACGTCCAGCTGGGGGGCGTGGCCCAGTGCTCGTTGTCGTGGGTGAAACATGTGAGTCCAGGCATCGAACACGTGTCGTTGTTTTTGATTCGTTTGATCAGTTTCCTCATTTTTTTCCTCCGTCGTTGCTCCTTCTCAAGCCACGCCCATTTCCCTTTGGACACGCCCTTTCTGAAGGTAGAGTTAGAAAAACGTAGCAGTTTATGTCAAGTACAGTATGAGATTACAGAACTTTAGTTTATCTACTACATAAAGGCCTTAAAGGCACTATACCTGTTTTTTTTTTCATAGTAGTGGAATAAAATTAGGTTTGTCCTCCTTTAATATATTGTAAAGTCAAACCTTTGTGGACATAAGACAGTTTTGTCAAGTTTACAGGCAACCTTTGTCGCGTTTCTGTGTCAGTAAGTTCTGTAAGTAAAACTGCAAATAAACTCATCTCTATGAAGAAATCGGATTTTAGAAATGTGTGAGGAAAGTTAGGAATGATTTTGGACCACAACCTACTAAGTAATTTACTTGTTCCCTCTTTCTTTATTTGTAAGGACAAAAAACCTTTAAGTGGCTTTAATGCTTTATTCAGTAGAACAGTGTCCATGTGGAAGTTTCACCTGATCACTGTGTCGTGGTCAGGTAAAACAATGACACGCTCGACCACAAGAGGGCGGTATCGCGTATAAAAACAAAGTACAGTAGCTCACTGTCGTGCTGCTAATGACAACTGAGACAAAATCGTGGACTAAAGCTGAACTTTGCTGATCTATCTTTGGACAGTTTTTGGGCTGACTGCTGCCAAGGAGTTCCACATTCTGCAATCAGAGCTATTTCAGTCCTGCTCCCTTTCTCCACAACAGATCTACTGTATGTGAGGTGGGCTTTCCAAGAATGACTGCTATAAAGACAGATACTCAGAGATGTTGAAGATCTTTGTGTATCTGTCTTCCTGCATTTTTAGCATTGTTATCATTATATTTCAATAAACATACTTTTTGTGACATTTATGTGTGTGATTTTTCTACTGTAAAAAAGTTGCCTTGGCTCAAAAATATTGGGAAACACTGGACTAGAATAATGAGGGATAAAACAAATAAAATATATAATTCTGACCTGAATGGGTGCAGTTTATTCTTCAGCTTCTTCTTCAGTTTCCACTTTGACCTGAAACATTCCACAGTTAATTCAGCACAAGATCCCCTGACTCTAATCTTCTCCTTTACTATAATCTGGTAAAAGACCAAACTCACTTTTTGATTGACAGGTGCCGGCTGCAGTCACACCTGAGGGGGCGGGCCTTCTTCAGGTGACCTCTGACCTCTCGCAGGTTTTTGATCTTGCTCTGAAGAGTCTCGATCTGAAACGGAACACACACACAAAGAATCCACTCTGAAGAAGGCAGGAGACACAGGCCAGACCACAAAGTACGGAGAGATTGATCGTGAACCGGGCCCAACGCAAGTATCTGTGGTTTTGATCTTCAGCAGCAGCAGATCATAAATGTTTCAGCTCCTTCACTCTCAATTTTAATCCGTAAACCTCAACGCGTTTTTGTTCGATTACCTGGTGATCCACGGTGAGCTTGTGGTCCTTCCACTCCTGCAGGTTCTTGTACAGTTTGGAGTCACAGCTCACAGTGGAGTTGGACAGAATGACGCACCTGAGACAAACAGAAGACAGGTGTGGTTCAGGCCCCGCCCCTTCAACAGGCCACACCCTCTACCCTCTTTGCTTCCAAACCTGACCTCTGCGTGACCTTCACAGCATCGTCTGGGGTCGGCCCGGTTCCGCTCGCTTCTTCCTCGTTCTCGTCCCACGCGCCCTCGCCCATCGAAGCCCCGCGGCTGCTGTTGCCACGGAGACCGTCGCCGAGCGGGAGGGCGAGGTCCGCGAGGAGGCCGTCCCCGGGCAGGGAGTTACTGATGGAGCGGCTGAAGCGGGTTCTGGAGAAGCTCTTGAGGGACTTGAGCTCTGTCCACAGCACACAGAACATAAGATAAGATAGATCTTCATTGATCTCACAATGGAGAAATTCACTTGTCACAACAGCTCTTAGGACAGGATCACACAGGGGTAGGGCTGGGTACCGTTAAACGATACCAGTACGGTATCGAAAAAATAATCAAGGTACTACCGGTATCGAAAAATTAATTGGTACCGAAAACAGGTACCGGAAAAACATTTGTCTTTAGAAAGCAAATTTTGATGCCTAGTGGATCTAAAGAAAGTGACTTTGGTGTTTCAGCTCAAATAAATGATAAAAACACTAAAAGAGACAGTATTTTATTGAATAAATGATCATTATTGTTGTGTTTTATGGTTCTACAACAAAACTAAAAATCATGCACGAGTATAAATGACTTGATTTGAGAATATTAGTCTTGTTTAGAGCATTTTTGAGATTAGACGTATTTACTACCGTCATCTACCGTTTGGCTTATTTCATACACATTTAAATAAAAAAGGAAATAAGTAGAAATCTATTGAAACAAGTCAAAAACACCTTAGAACAAGTGGTTAGAATCAGGTCAAATGAGCCACTGAATCTTAACTCGTCAAAACAGCTCAAATTTAGATGAATAAGATGAATTTGGGTCATTTAAACTTATCTAGATATTAACTTTTTTGTGTAGATGACAAATAATTTAGTATAAGTATCGGAAAAGTATCGTTCAGGTATCGGTATCGTAAAGCAAGTATCGTTAAAGTACTAGTATCAAAAAAAAAATGAACGATACCCAGCCCT